>OY856188.1:257490454-257541334 GCA_963693315.1 Diogma glabrata | reverse complement strand
GTAAGTGCGAGTATAGTTGAATTATTGATTGCACCTTTTTTAAGCCAGTGGCTTAAGAAAGGTGCAATCAATAATTCAACTATACTCGCATAAATCAAATACAGTCAATGATAAGAGCAGAAAGGACGATGTGCTCGATAACTGTACCGTAAGTATGTCAAAAAATCGTCAAGTGTCAAAAATCGTCAAAACAAGGATATATGCAAATTTTTTGTTTAAAAAACGTTCATTTTAAGGAATCGTTCGGTATTAGAGGTATGTGACACTAAAAACTACATTATTGCATTATAAATTTGTTAAGAAATGATGTCAAGCGTGTAAAAGATTATTACAAAATTAAATTAATTATTTGTATGTCATGAAATGTAAATGAACATGAAATTGGGCATGGCAATTTTTGATTTTGTTATAATTTTTGGAATATTTTTGGAATTCTGAAGAAAGTTTTTATTTTTGATTTTATATAATTTTTGCGATAGTCTTAGAATATTGGAAAAAATTTTTTGAGTTTTGAATTTTTGAAATATATATAGAGTTTTAGAAAAAGTTTCAATTTATGATTTTGTAACGATTTTTGGAATATTTTTATAACTTTGAAGAAGTTTGTGCATATTTTTGATTTAGTTAAAATTTTTGCAATATTTTAAACATTTTGGAAAAATTTTATTTTTTTTTTATTATACTTTTTATAATAGTTTTGGAATTTTGAAAGAAAATATGGAGGAGCTGAAATCTCAAGCTCTGAGATATCAAGACTTCGGTCTGGGTTAAGGTTTTGATATAGTTTTCGGCATAAAACTTTTATGAGAACATTGTTTTTAGTTTTGGGCAGCGATGTATATCAAACATAACTTTTTTTCAAAATTCTAAAAATATTGCAAAAATCTTAACAAAATCAAAAATTAAAATATTTTCCAAAATTCTAAAAACATTGCTAAAATTATTACAAAATCAAAAATACAAACTTTTTCAAAATTCCAAACATATTTCGAAAAATATAGCAAATTCAAAAATTTCCATGTCCCATTTCATGTTCAATTACATTTGCGTCATAAAACAGCTAAATTTTTTTCAAAAATCAGGTTTAAAAAATAAATGAAATCATTTTTTGACACCCTTGACATTATTTTTTTGACATAACTTCTAATGCAATAACCTAGTTTTTGATCTCACATACCGAATCCCTACCATCAAAATTTCACCAAATTCAATGTTCCTACTCGTAATCATTTAAAATGAAGGTTTTTAAGACAAAAATATGCAAATTTCTTTGTTTTGACACACTTGACGATTTTTATAACCCACATGCGGACGAACACATCGTCCTTTCTGCTCTTTCTAAATAAATAATAAATTTGTAATAAATTTTTACCTTTATGTGTCAAAGGCAAAGCACCAACAACATCCAGAAAAACTTTTCAAATGAGCAAGAAGTAGTCCAAGTTATTTTCATTGCGCCCTCTCAGTAAATCTACCAACTTTATTTTTTGGCAAGAGGCATATGATCGTAATCCTTTTTTTTATTTTTGAAAGCATTCTTGGAAATTCATAATATTACTTCGTTTTGAAAGAAACAAAGTATTGAATTCTCGAGCCCAAAGTGAAATTCTTACCCCCCACTTTTTTGGAATTCTCGACGTTTTAGGACCAACTGATTCTAAAACAGGAAAAAAAATGTATGTCTGTCTGCCGGCCTCCAGCCGTCACAACCGACGAAATCCTCAAAAACCGCTGGGGGATTTCAAATTTTTTTTCCAAAATAGGTATACTAAATGGGAAGAACCAAAAGAACGATGTGTCCGATAACTGTACCGGAAGTGCGTCAAAAAAATTCGTTAAGTGTGTCAAACCAAGGAAATTTGCATTTTTTTTTTGCTTAAAAAACTTCATTTAAAGAGTGATTACGAAAAGGAACATCGAATTTAGAGAAATCTTGATGGTCGGGATTGGCATGTGAGACAAAATACTAGATTATTGCATTATCATTTTTGCACTCCAAAAAATGTTGTCAAGTTCGTCAAAAGAATGATTTTCATTTTTTTCTCAATTTTTAAAAAAAAATTAAATTAATTATTTGTTTGACATGAAATATTATCGAACATGAGATTGGCCACGGAAATTTTATATTTTAATATAATTTTTGAAGATTTTTGGAATTTGAAAAAAGTTTGTATTCTTGATTTTATTATAACTTTTGGATTTTTTTTGGATTTCTTAAAGAAATCTGAATTTTTGATTTTGTAATATTCTTGAAACGCTAAATGAAGAGGTTTTTGAGCAGTTAGGCTGAGTGTATCATCTTTTCACTAAATTAGGTTAATACATGATCTGTTATAATTTTCCGACAACGAATTGATGTTTCGTGTTATTTTTATAATAAATTTCTAAACAGAGATAAAATACTTGTACTTTTACAAAGAGTTTTTATGTTTGATATCCATCGCTGCCGATAACTAAAAATAATGTCCTCATAAAAGTTTTACGCCGAAAACTTTTTTAAAATCCTCTAACCAAACCCAAAGTCTTGATATCTCAGAGCTGTGAGATTTCTGGTCTGAAAGACCTAAGAATTACAATCTCGAGTTAAAAGTGAAAATCTTACCTAATCTTTTTTTGGCATTTCCCAATCCGTCAGTCTGCCGCGCTGAAGACAGACAGACACAAAATTAGACATGGAATATGATTCTATCAAATTTCAACTCCTCCTAACTTATTGGAACAGTTGAAAAATATGAATTTATTGCAGATTAAATGTCGATATAAATAAAATATGTAATTATTACGGAGATGGTTGGTTATACAAGTAATTTTTGGTGTGATTCCCGATTCCAAGACTTCTAAGTAGCAGGAACAGTTGGAATATAAGTTTGAATTTTAATATTTAAGGAATTTTGAAAAAAATTTCAATCTTTGATTATGATTATGTAATAAATTTTTCAATATTTTTAGATTTTAAAAAAAAATTTGATTTTTTATAATTTTTAGAACATTTTTGGAGTCTTGAAAAAGTTAGAATTGTGGTCAATAGTTTTGTGGTCAATAGTAATTTTTGGTAAATAATTCAAGCAGCTTTCGTGGTATCGTGTTTACATACAGACACACTCATATATGATGGAATTCTTTTAAGAAAATTTAAGACTTATAAAATATCAGCTATTGGAAGCGATAGTTTCTGCACAGATAAATGAACAAATTGGTAAGTTATTATACCTCGCACCACAGCTCTGAAACTAGCTTATAGAAATCGAAGAACTTTTTATCAGAAATTAGAACTAATCAAAAACCGTAAACGAGAAGAAAACCCATTTATCGACTATTCTTCTCCCGTACCCGGATGAAAAGTTGATCAAAGGCTATTGCAATTTTTTCAATCTTAAAGTTTATTCTTATGGAGAAAATTGCGTTGGTGGTATCCTCGTACCTCTCAACGTTGTCGATAGTAACATATTTATTCGTATATGTGTTACTTGATGAAATAAGTTAGCTTGAAGGAGTAATTTAGGTTCAAATGTGGTAATAAGGTTTTTTTAATGAAGCAAACGGTGAGACCTTTCTCTGTTACCTACATCCACTTGTTCTTTGTTCAATTACTTATACTTAACACAAAACCTTAAAATGGTTAATTACTTCCAATAATACTTCATACAATCTGATTGATTTGTAAAAAGAGTTTTCTTCTTTTTTTTGAATATAAAAAATTTTTTTGTTTGATTTAAGTCGTTTTGTTATTATTTTGTATAAGATTTTCTTCTTGACTGAAGATAAGAGTCTGGTGGTATTATTGACTATTCTTCGTTATAAAATTTGTTGGCAAAATATAAATCTAGAGTACCATAAACGAAAATCAATAAGAAATTTTGGTTAGAGATTTGGACAGTTGTTTTGAGTGGTTGTTATTTTTTATCTCTTAACTCAATTTATTGGTATGCTCTTCTCTAAGAAAAGAACAATTATTGGTTGTTTTGAAGGAGTTAGTAGAATTAATTACAAGTTTACCCTTAAATAATTTATTTCCGAATGATTTCATAGAATTTTTACTGTATCCAGGGTTTTGATTATTTATTTATGTATAAAAATATATTCATTTGTTAAGTCTTTCAACAAGTGAGTGAAACTGCTAATACAAAACAATTTTTTTTCCAGTTTTTGTGAACGATTTAGATCTTTACAGTTTACCTCCGCAAACAAATACTATAGCCAGTTCTAATGCTTCCAAAACGGTTCAATCGTACATCCAACGACTGGCAAAAATCCGACCCGCTAATTTTGTTTCAAAATTTGTATTTGTATCCATTTGTGAAGGATTCAAAGATTTTTTAATAATTTCCGAAATGGTTTTAATTTCATAATTTAAGATTACATAAATTTTTGTCTTAATTCAAAATACCAATTTTCAATTATTTTTATCACTTTTAAACGTACCTGTTACTTGGTACTTGATCCTTGATACTTGGTATTTGGTACTAGGTACTGGGTACTTGGTAATTGGTACTTGGTACTTGGTACTTGGTACTTGGTACTTGGTACTTGGTACTTGGTACTTGGTACTTGGTACTTGGTACTTGGTACTTGGTACTTGGTACTTGGTACTTGGTACTAGGTACTTGGTAGTTGGTACTTGGTAGTTGGTACTTGGTTCTTGGTACTTGGTACTTGGTACTTGGTACTTGGTACTTGGTACTTGGTACTTGGTACTTGGTACTTGGTACTTGGTACTTGGTACTTGGTACTTGGTACTTGGTACTTGGTACTTGGTACTTGGTACTTGGTACTTGGTACTTGGTACTTGGTACTTGGTACTTGGTACTTGGTACTTGGTACTTGGTACTTGGTAATTGGTACTTGGTACTTGGTACTTGGTACTTGGTACTTGGTACTTGGTACTTGGTACTTGGTACTTGGTACTTGGTACTTGGTACTTGGTACTTGGTACTTGGTACTTGGTACTTGGTACTTGGTACTTGGTTCTTGCTACTTGGTACTTGGTACTTGGTACTTGGTACTTGGTACTTAGTACTTGGTACTTGGTACTTGGTACTTGGTACTTGGTACTTGGTACTTGGTACTTGGTACTTGGTACTTTTAACTTGGTACTTGGTACTTGGTACTTGGTACTTGGTACTTGGTACTTGGTACTTGGTACTTGGTACTTGGTACTTGGTACTTGGTACTTGGTACTTGGTACTTGGTACTTGGTACTTGGTACATGGTACTTGGTACTTGGTCCTTGGAACTTGGTACTTGGTTCTTGGTGGTTGGTACTTAGAATATGGTACATGGTCCTTGGTACTTGGTAATTAGTACTTGGTATTTGGTCCGTGGCACTTGGTCCTTGGTGCTTGGTACTTTGTGCTCGGCACTTGGTACCTAGGAATTGTTACTTGGTACTTGGTTCTTTGTACGTTTTACTCTTTGCTTAGTACTTGGTACTTGGTACTAGGTACTTGGGACTTGGTAGTTGGTACTTGGTACTTGGTACGTGGTACTTGTTACTTGGTACTTGGTACTTGGTACTTGGTACTTGTTACTTGGTACTTGGTGCTTGGTACTTGGTAATCGGTACTTGGTATTTGGTCTTTGGCACTTGGTACTTGGTGCTTGGTACTTTGGGCTCCGTACTTGGTACTTGGGACTTTGTACTTGGTACTTTGTACTTGGTACTTGGTACTTGGTACTTGGTACTTGGTACTTGGTACTTGGTACTTGGTACTTGGTACTTGGTACTTGGTACTTGGTACTTGGTACCTGGTACTTGGTACTTGGTACTTGGTACTTGGTACTTGGTACTTGGTACTTGGTACTTGGTACTTGGTACTTGGTACCTGGTACTTGGTACTTGGTACTTGCTACTTGCTACTTTGTACTTGGTACTTGGTACTTGGTACTTGGTACTTGGTACTTGGTACTTGGTACTTGGTACTTGGTACTTGGTACTTGGTACTTGGTACTTGGTACTTGGTTCTTGGTTCTTGGTTCTTAGTACTTGGTACTTGATTCTTGGTATTTGGTACTTGGTACTTGGTTCTTGGTTCTTGGTGCTTGGTACTTGGTACTTTGTGCTTGGTACTTGGTACTTAGTACTCGGTACCTGGTTCTTTTAACTTGGTACTTGTTACTTATTATTTTTTACTACAATATAACTTATATAACTTGCAACTTGTTGGAACCAAAAATAAACTGAATAAATAATCACCATGGTCCTACTATATTTTTAATCAATTCAACTTAGTATGGTAAATCATAAAAAAAATCAAGTTGATATAACGGGACAACCCGTTTACTTTAAACATAATTTTGTTTTATATAATTATATTTTAAAATATTCAATTACTAATTATTAATCGCTATTCGAGTTGTCCACAACTCAGTTGTTGTAAAATAAATGTAATAAATTATAAAATCATTGGTTGTGAAATAAATCAAATCCTTTATAAAAGTTTTATAAATATAAACCAAGTGTTTAGTTTTTTATAAAAGTTAATTGCCAAAAACTGGTGTTGTGAAAATATTGAAATCATTAGATATCATCTCAGCGGCAATTACATTGGTGACCAGCCGACTTGGACATATTCTGCAGCCTTCTGCCTTTAAAGAAAAGACGCCTTGTTATTCGGAAACCTGGTGCGATTTTCATAAATCGTACCAGGTAAAGGGTAAGTTCCAAAACATTTTCTTAAAAAGGCCAAATTACTTTGGAAAACTACTTTTCTAGAGCTGAAAAATTATATCAACAACGGTACAACAGTACAACAGTACCAATCAACAACTGTAACCAACATTTACAGCTATAAGCACAGCAACCGTGTACATAATTCAAGCTGTTTGACAACAAAGTTTTGGATATTAATTTATGGATATTTATAATAACATATTCAGTTATTCATTAATCAAATTTATCAAACTACAATTAAATAACGGAAAACAAGTCATCGCAATACACACATACATCATTAAGAGAATTCAACCACGGAAATCTAACTATTCAACAAAGAAAGTCCAACTGCATTTTAGAGGTCGTCGTTAGAGAACAGGATTAATTATAAGCTAAGTTGAAATTTTTTATATGATTTTTTTTCATACTATTTTGAATTGTTCTGTGCAGTGATTATTTTATTCCTTACAATTTAATTCTCTTACCTTGTTCGGGTGGGATCCATAAAAAAAGCATTTTTGCTTTCTTTGATTGATTATTGGTGATAAAATTTAAAAATTTGTACAGTATTTTAAAAACATTTTGGTTCTTTAGTTCGTTTAATTTTTTTTAACATTCGGGTTGTTTTAATTTAGATTTGTGGTGTATTAAATCATTAAAATGGTCGATCCAAACAAAAAGGAGGAAACTAGAGATACGTCTTCCACTCCTGTTTCTATATCCACACCACAATCTGGTTCCAATATCGATTCAAATTTACATATTAGCCTACCACCGTTTTGGCACGAAATGCCAGATTTATGGTTCGTACAGGCAGAAGCGGTTTTCAGTGCAAAGCGAATCACATCTGACCAACAACGATTTTTGTTTACGACCGCGTCACTACCTACGGATATCATCGCGACCGTGTCTGACGTAATTCGAAACCCGCCTGAATTTGAAAAATTTAACAAGTTAAAATCAGAAATTATCAACAGACTCAGCCTTTCAGAAACACGTCGTATTGAACAACTGATAGGTACTACAACCATGGGAGACCAAACACCATCAACATTTTATAGACGATTGTTGTCTCTTGCTGGATCTTCTAAGTCTGTGAATGACGATCTACTAAAAACTCTTTGGCTTCAACGACTACCGGATTCTGTTCGATCCATCATAGTGGTTCAAGAGACCGAACCAATTGATAAACTTCTAGCACTAGCCGATAAAATTTGGGAATACAACCGTCCATCTACATCATCGATTTATAGTGCCACCATACCAGAAAAAGACGATTCGAAAGGTCCCGTGACCCTTGAAAGCCTTGCTATAGCAATCAACGAACTTCAGCGACAATTTAATCGTTCTCGTTGAAGATTTCGGAGTACTTCGCAGAACCGTTCTAGAAGCCGATCACATTCGAAGTCTTTCTCACGCAATGCACCTAAAAAGTCGGGTTTATGCTACTATTATTTTCGTTTTGGCATGGATGCCAGACGTTGCCATGGTAAATGCTCTTTCAATAAGTCCTCTTTGAAACACGATGACAAACTCGATGATAGGTCGGGAAACTAAGTCGTCCCTGCGTTATCGCGACGGACAATGGGACGCAACAAAATCGTCGTTTATTTGTTAAATGCCCCAAAACAAAACTTACGTTCCTCATAGATACTGGAGCTGATGTTTCAGTAGTTCCTTCTGCTCTCTTTAAAGATAAATCTCGAGATTCATGCAATATTATCTACGCTGCAAATGGTTCAGAAATCATAACTAACGGTGTTAGATTACTTTGCATCGATCTAGGTTTTTGCCGTGACTTCCGCCACGCATTCATTGTCGCGTCAGTAACCAGGCCTATTATAGGTGCTGATTTTTTGACAAAATTTGGAATCATAGTGGACTTAGGAAATAAGCGGTTACTTGACTCGAATACATCTTTAGTGGTCAACGTGATGGATTCAGCCGATTCTTCACCAACTCCTCGATTATTTACCGTCAACGGGCCGTATGGAGCACTTCTTCTTTCATATCCAAGCCTTACACAGGAACCTAGATACGATTTACCTATTAAACACAATGTAGTGCATCGAATTGTGACGAAGGGACAGCTTCCATTTGCACGTTATCGTCGTTTGAACCCGGAAAAACACAGAATAGCAAGGAGCGAATTTGAGTATATGTCATCATTAGGGTTGTGTAAACAATCGGCATCACCCGTTTCTTCGCCTCTACATTTAGTACCTAAACGTGACAGCAACGACTGGCGTCCTTGCGGGGATTACAGGAGATTGAACGAAGTGACAGTACCAGATCGGTATCCGCTCCCACATATCCACAATTTTTCCTTGCATTTACAAGGTTGCACTATCTTTTCAAAGGTAGACCTGGTTCGAGCCTACCACCAAATACCTGTCGCTGCTGAAGATGTATCTAAAACTGCCATTACAACTCCTTTTGGACTTTTTGAGTTCATGAGAATGCCTTATGGTCTGCGAAATGCAGCACAGACCTTCCAGCGTTTCATGGATGAAGTTACAAAGGGGTTGCATTTTGTTTTCGCATACATCGACGATATATTGGTGGCAAGTCGATCTGAGTCCGAACATATCGAACACCTTCGTATTCTCTTCCAACGTCTCACGGATTTCGGAATCGTTCTAAAAACTTCGAAGTGTGTGTTCGGTGCAACTTCGATTAACTTTCTAAGTCATGAAATTTCAAAAGATGGAATTCAACCATCTAAAGAAAGAATTATGGCTATAGACAACTTCCCCCGACCAACATCTGTCAGACAAGTGCAGCGCTTTATCGGTATGGTCAATTACTATCACCGATTCATTCCTCACTTGGCTGAATATCTTGCTCCACTACATTCCCAAATTTCATTGTTACACAAGAAAAAAGGCAAGAAGATACCATTTTTGTGGTCACCAGAATGCCAGGTGGCTATGGATAAAACCAAAGCTGCCCTGACTTCTATTACACTTCTCGCACATCCCTTGGAGAATGGTGAATTTCGCATCACAACTGATGCATCCAACATCGCAATTGGTGCCGTTTTGGAGCAATATAACAACAGATGTTGGGAACCATTGGGTTTCTTTTCCAAAAAACTTACCCCTCCTGAATGCAAATACTCTGCTTTCGATCGCGAATTACTTGCAATCTACTGTGCTATCAAGCACTTTCGATATTTCGTTGAAGGCAGAGAATTTGCAATCCTTACTGACCACAAACCACTGACTACTGCTATTTCGTCTAAATCAGAACGTAGTCCTCGACAATCTCGTCAGTTAGACTACATCTCGCAGTTCACCTCAGACATTCGTTACATAAAAGGTGTAAGTAACGTGGTGGCAGATGCTTTATCCAGACCTGATGAAGTATCTCAGATTTATCACACAGGGATTAATATGGAAAATTTGTTTTCGCTTCAAGAGAATGATGATGAATTGAAATCACTCCTCAACTCACAACCTAATTCCAAACTGAAGTTTGAACTTATAGACGATTCCGCCTCCAATTTTAAAATATGGTGTGAGATCTCTTCAGGAACGAATAGACCATATATTCCTTCTGAATTGCGTTTCCAAGTATTCCAGAAACTTCACGATTTATCACATCCAGGAGTACGTGCCTCTCGTAAGCTGGTCTCGACGAAATATTTCTGGCCTTCCATGAATCTGGATACGGGGTATTGGTCGAAATCATGTCTCGCCTGCCAGAAAGCAAAAGTGTCACGCCACACGCGTTCTGAAATTGGTCGTTTCGACATTCCAGCTGGAAGATTCGAGCATATCCATATGGATCTCGTCGGACCATTACCACCGTCCAATGGTTACACATGTATATTGACCATAATTGATAGGTTTACGAGATGGCCTGAAGCTATTCCGCTAGTGGATATGCGAACATCTACGATAGTGCGAGCGTTCATTGATCAATATGTTGCTAGGTTTGGTGTTCCAATGGAGATTACGACTGATCAAGGAACACAGTTTGAAAGTAATCTTTTTCAAGAACTAAACAAGCTGTTGGGTTCACACAGGTTACGGACTACCACCTATCATCCTCAGGCGAATGGTATGGTGGAACGTTTCCATCGTCACCTAAAAGCTTCCCTCTACGCCAGAGAACAAACTTTGAATTGGAGCACTGAACTTCCATTAATTCTTCTCGGTATACGTTCATCGGTCAAAACTGACCTCGGGTGCACTCCAGCCGACCTCGTATACGGTCAGGCACTAAAGGTTCCTGGTGAACTTTTGCTGCATTCTCCCTCTAAGACATCAACGGATCCTGTTTCCCTAGTGGATCAATTAAGACGCTCGATGAGAAACATCGTACCGCAAAATACACGACACCTCACTCAAAGCAATATCTACATCCCCAAGGATTTAACAGATTGTGACTACGTTTTTGTTAGAGTAGACCGAGTTAAAACGGGATTAACTCCACCGTATGAGGGACCCTTTAAAGTTTTAAAAAGACTACGTAAATATTTCGTTATAGACATGAATGGAAAATCCATGTCTATATCAATCGATAGACTAAAACCGGCATACATGACGGATGATGTTCTGAAAACCGTTTCGTCTGCAAGTCCCAGGAATCGAAGGGTTCGGTTTTGTAAATTAAGATTTTTACTGTGGGGTGAGTGATGTTGGAACCAAAAATAAACTGAATAAATAATCACCATGGTCCTACTATATTTTTAATCAATTCAACTTAGTATGGTAAATCATAAAAAAAATCAAGTTGATATAACGGGACAACCCGTTTACTTTAAACATAATTTTGTTTTATATAATTATATTTTAAAATATTCAATTATTAATTATTAATCGCTATTCGAGTTGTCCACAACTCAGTTGTTGTAAAATAAATGTAATAAATTATAAAATCATTGGTTGTGAAATAAATCAAATCCTTTATAAAAGTTTTATAAATATAAACCAAGTGTTTAGTTTTTTATAAAAGTTAATTGCCAAAAACTGGTGTTGTGAAAATATTGAAATCATTAGACATCATCTCAGCGGCAATTACAAACTTGAGACTTGCTAGTTTTAACGTTCTTTTTCCTACTTGCTTCTTGAAACTTACTACTTGCTCCATGCTACTTCCTACTTTCTTCTCGGTCCTTGGTCCTTAGCACTGGGTACTGGGTACTTGGGCTTTTGTGACAGATATTTTGTCCTTGCTACTTGGTACTTGCTAGAGGGTACTTGGTACTTGTTACTTTACACTTTAAACTTTGTACTTTGTGCTTTGTATTTTCTACTTTATACTTTGTACTTTGTACTTTGAACTTTATACTTTGTACTTTGTGCTTTGTACTTTGTACCTTGTACTTGGTACTTGCTACTTGGTGCTTGGTACTTAGTACTTGGAAATTCGTACTTGAGCCTTGGTACTTTGTTCTTTGTACTTGCTCCTTGGTACTTGTTACTTGAGACTTACAACTTCCTCCTTGCTACACTGTATTTGTTTCTTCGTATTTGGTATTTGTTACTTGGTACTTGGTACATGGTACATGGTCCTTGGTCCGTGATTTGTGGTACTTATTGTTTGGGTTGTCGTTAGTAGTCCTTGGTTTATAATGCTTAGTCTTGGAACGTGGTACTTAGTAGCTAATAGCTTTTCCTTAGTACTTGCTACTCAGCACCTCCTATTTTGTACAAGGTACTTTAATATAAAGTTCTAGCCCTTGGTTCGTGACTATTCCAACCATATACGTAGCACTAAATTTAATGTAGCTATTTCTTGTCATTCAAAATATTCTGTATTTGGTTTTAAAACTTGGCAATTTTTTCTTAGAACTTCTTCTGACGAAGGACTATTTTTCGAATTCAAAATGCTTAGTATCAGCATAAACTCGTCAAATTAAAGAGTGGGAGCTTTCATACAAACGCATAAATGGCAATCAAAAATAATGTAATACTATGCTAAGCCAAATTCTTCTTCGCAAAAATCAATCGTAGCCGAGAACTCTTTTGAAACGCTTAAATTTCATTGTGAAATCGGCAAACCAGTTATGAAAATCACCAAATAAAATAAATTACAATGCAAATAGATAAGAATAATCTCTAGATATCGATGCCTATTCAACCCAAATTTTACAGTTAAAATACAAATTCAAATCACCCCTTAATTGAATTTGGAACAGATTCCTAGAATTAGTTTGGGTCTACCATTCTAAAATTCACAATTTTAAAAGTATTTTTGATGCTTTGTCTAGGTGTAATAAAAATTTGACGACTTCTAGAACTTTGACGACATAGAACTTGGGATTGACTTTGGTTTCAGTGTCTTTACATCACATTACATCACATCAAAAACGAGTGTGAGATGTTGGACGAATACACTTTTATAGACCATACTGTTACTTTCATATTTCTACATCTAACTTGTATTTAAACTCGGTTGTAAAAAATGTAGAAAGATAAATTTCCGTATGGAAATTTGGAAATCAAATATTGAAATAAAGAATCTTAATTTCATTAATATTAGTAATCTAACATAATTGATTTAGAAAAAAAAACGCAAAAAGTTGATTATACATAACTCAGATATTTTACAATAACATGCAAGTTGGTTAAAAAACAAAAGTTTGGTTATCTAAATGTATGCAACTGCCTATCGATTTTCTAATGGACGCACACCCGAGGCAGGGTTTATTTTGGAAGTTGTAAAGCCAAAGCTAAAAGAATTGGTATTTTGGAGGAATGAAAAATCTTCTAATGCTAACGTCAATTCAACTGATAAAATAACGTTCGCTATACTACAAAATACATAAAAACCTCAAAACTTCATTGCTTTTAAACGCTTGACTTGATCAGTTTTTGTTGATTTGTAAATTATTTTATTTTTGATCTATGGGTGTGATAAGTTCACATACTTCAGTCCCTGCCTTTTGACATACTAGTTTAACTGAGATATCACATACTACTATCAATAACAGTAATCTAATACTATACTAACCAAAATGATAACCAAGAAATAATGATGAATGAACTGTATATAATCAACTCTAGCACCCACAATTCTAGCTATGGAACATTCCTTGATGATATCACGCTAATATTTGCTCGAATAACCTTTATACAATTTTATATCTACACTTTAATTATAAAGGAAGATAGTGAGTCAAAGATGAGAAATATGGTACTTGCTCGATTATTCACAGTTCAAGTTTAGTTTTGTTCGTGAAAATTTTTCAAAAAAATTTGCTTTACTGTTTTATTTTATTTTAATTTTTATGTTATTTATCCTATCATGAAGTATTGGCATATGTCATATCTGGTTGTGTGATAGGATGTTTTATTCAATTATCCATTCCTTAAACAAAACAAAAAAAAACAACAACAAAAATTTGTGTCTTTCAACATCTCAGAACACATGTTGCTGTTCCTACACACCTCCCCTCATTAAAAAAGATCGAATTTAAATTGTCCTTGCAATAACAATAAGAAAATCCCAGCAAAATAGACTAGGTACTCAAGTTGCGCATTGCGTTAAAAAATAAATTTTATAATTTGTTTAATTTTTAAATATGAACTTTTTTCACAAAAATTATCGATTTGTCCTCACTAAATTAATACTAAATTAATGGTGAAAGGACTACCACAAAAACAAAAATAAAGCAAGTCATTATCACAAATGTTCTTATTATCGTATGTCAATCAAAATTAGACACCAGTCAGCTAAAATTTACAATCAATAACAATATTTTCATATAACTGTCGCCATATCATTTCATCATCATATAGTGGTTGTTAGCCGTTATATTCTTGTACTCCTACATTCGTATAAACCTAAGTATACATGTATAGCTCAAATGAAAAAAAAATAATAGAGAAACAGAATAAAAAAATAAACGTATAAAATTTTATTGTGGTAAAAGCAATTATAAAAGCGGTTAGGTGACTGGTGGTAATGTAATTAAGGTCGTGAAAAACAAAATCAAATTTCTCGTTCTACCTTTTTTATTTTATCGTGCGTTTATATTTTTTTGAAATTTACCATTGAATATGGAATAATATGATAGAATATGATAAATTTATTTTGTTACAAATATTTGCTCTGGTATTTAAATAAATAAATTTCTAGATTTGATTTTAGATTCGTAATTACATAAATCAAAAGTAATACAAATAGCTTATGGAGAAACAGTTGAGAATATTAGAAACACGAGATGGAAAATCAAATAAATAATACTCCTACTAAGTTACTAACACAGAATAATCAATATTGAACATATCAAAAAACTGATCGTAAATTAAAATCAGACGGGTTCATAAATCAACACCCAATGTTATTCCTTTACAAAAAAACTTGATGACTCCACACTTATAAAATATAAAAACGTTGATACAAAAGATTTATTATGTTCAAAATTTTCCAAAAATTAAAGCCGTTTTTTTTTTTAATTTAAAATTTAATTTCTATCAAGGTTAATTTAAAATTTCTAAAAGAAAACTAATAAACATTTTCAAAGCTTTACATAAATTTTTAATCAACTAACAAAATAATAGACAAAATTAAAACGTAACATATATTCGACACGTTCGATTTTTCTTTTGAACGAAAGTTCTCAATTTTTTTTCAGTACACAGACAATACACAAAAATACCCAAAACACCCACCAAATTTATAATCAAATCCAATTTGATATTAATTGTGGATAGAGAAAATTTTCTAATTTTCTTTGTTTTTTGTTTTTAATTTAAAGTGAAAAGTGAAAACAATATTTTTTTTCTTTAAATTATTTTGATCAAAATAAACAAAAGATAATTTAAGAAGTGAAAAGTTGAGATATAAAATATAATCTCATGAATAGATATTATTTGGAGTCGACAGACATCAAGGTTATTTATTGTAATTAATTTTCATTGTTTAAAATTGTGGAGATGAAAAGGCCCAATAGGTTGTATTATTTCTGGGTTAATTTATTTTGGGTAAAGAGTTGAATTTTGGTTTTTGAGTTTGAAAATATTGGCATGTATCTCCAAGATTGATAGCTTTCCCTTGCGGTTCTTTATCTGTAATTATGGTCAGTTATTTGGGTTGAAGTACTTGAAAAATTTAATGAAGTTGGTCCATCTTTTCAATCGATTTACTGATTGATTGAAAAAGATATCGAGACACCCATAAAATATTCACCTAATCTTACCTATCTATTAAAAAGATAGTCGTTCGTAATCAAATATTTCCTAACATTTTTGATCCGTTTGCTACAAAACTCAACCTAGACTGCCTAATAAGCACTCAGTTGGAACAAGTTTTGCGTAAATGTGTCGGAATATTTGAAGTTCTTGATCGTTTCATTAACAAAAAAATTGATATATAATCAAAATGATGATAATTCAGAAATCAAACAAAGGGTCCAACTAAATAAAGTGCAAAGATTTTTCTTTGTTTATTTTTGTACAATTTGTTTTTACAATTAATCCAGGCCATCCATTTCCTGGCAGCACAGGTTAAACAAGGATTAGAGACCAATGACTCAAAGATAAACCAAAAGAGAAGTAATTGAAAAAAATAACATTGTGTATCACCTGAAGTTGAATTGATCGCAGAGGGGACAAACAATTTGGGTGTCAAACAGAACAACACTAATAACAGGTATAGAACTAAAGTCAACCAACATACAAAATCTCAACAACAAAAAAGTGAAAATAAAAAATTTTAAATACAACCATTCGGGTTGGGTCTGGCAGTTGGACGGTAAACTGAAAACGAAATAAAAAAAAATTTAAAAGATTCAATAACACTGACCAATATAAAAAAAATTCAAAAAATTTAATAATTCAAACAAAATTCAACAGCTCTAAACGAAATAAAAAATCTAAAAATATTTTAAAATTCTAATAAAATTCAAAAATTCCAAACAAAATACGAAAAATTTAAAAATTCATAAAAATGCGAAAATCAAAAAAGTATAACATTTTTTTTCATAAAATAATAGAACTAATTGGGTTGGATTGTGGCATTGGCACGTTAAAAAATTTTAAAAGTTCGAAAAAAATTTAAAACAATTTCAAAAAAAACTTGAAATAAATTCAAGAAATTTTAAAATTCAAAATAATCCAAACAAAATTCACAAAAATTTCAAATATTACAAGAAAGTTCAAGACTAACAAAAATTTTAAAACAATAATTTTTAAAATTTTAACTTAACAAAAAAATTCAAATTTAACTTTTCAAAATTTTAAAAAAAAATTCAAAACTTACAAAAATTTACAAACAAAACTTTTCAAAAATCTTAAAAAATTTTATCAACCAATTTTTTTAAAATATCCAAAATTAACAAAAACTTTTAAAATTTTAATATTAACAAAACAGTCCAAAATTTTAGCTTAAAAAAAATCAAACTTAACAAAAAAATTATTCATGGAATTGACCAAAACAAATTTATTTAAAAAAATTTATTTTCAAAAATTTACTCCCTAAAATTAACAAATCTCCAAAAAAATGTATTTCCAAAAAAATATTAATGGCAGAGTTATGGTTAAGATCGCTATCTCTCTCAACCGCTTGGATGGTTACACAGAAAATTCTTTTAAACTATTGGAGTTTCATATATTGTTCCGATGATGACATCAGTCCGACAACGAAACACATGTGGGCTATATGTTGTTGTAACTGGTGTTGCCTTAGATTCAACAACTGTGGCATGATAAACAGACAATTAGATCTCTGTTATCGTAAACGGATCATGCTTACAGGAAGATCCTGCTAGATTTTTATTTAAATTTATTGCGTTCAGCAAAATAACTTTTTCATTCCGCCGAGAGTCCAGAGCCTGATGAAACATCACAGGGTTGGATGGTATTGGCGCTGTCTTGTAGTCTGGTGAACCAAGGAGATCCACCATTTGGTTATCTTTGTTGATTTGCACTTATCTGAACACTTAACTAATTTAATTAATTTTGAATATCATCAGTTATGATTGAAAAAATTGGCACTTCTCGGATATTTTTGACGATTTTATTTCCCACAGTGAAATATAGCAGAATGTTGGTGAGAACTAACACCACATCTTAGATTAAATTGTATTAGATTATTGTAATTGTATTTTATTGTATTTGTATTGTATTATTGTAATAGATTAAATTGTTATACATTAAATTAGAGCACATTGTAAAATTGGCCTAGTTTAGTACAAATATAAATTATATAACTTTTGACATATGTTTATATATACAAATTTCTTGAAGAGAAAACAAATAATACTCGGTGGGTAATTTAATATAAGGAATTTTCATCATCCACATTAATTTTGTAACGCCAGGACTACTTCAATTTTGTTCTAAAAATAATAATTTTCATTTTCAAATATAATTTTATTAATTTTCTTAAAAATTGCAATATTTTTGTACGCTACTGTTGAGGTTTAGTTGCGTCACGCAATTTCAACAATAAACATGTAAATATTTTTTTTGTGATTTTAATAAACTTTTCAAGTTTTTTTTTACTTGGAAAAAGAGGGGAACTGTTTATTGTTGATAGAAGGGAAAACAAAGAAGCTGATGAGATGATATGAATAAGAATAAATTGTTTGAAATAACAATTAGTATAATTTTAAACTCGGTTAGATCGGTTTAGTATAACTTTAAAATCAAATGATTTGAAAAAAAAGATGTAAATTTTTTATAGAAGAAAAATTAAAAGTCTATTTTAATGTGTATCAAAGTTTTTCAATTTTGTTTGTTTTGATGTAATAAGTTATAGTGAAAAAATCATTGATAGATGAATCATTTAGTGAATAAAATGAAAATTAAAAGAATGAATCTAAAGCAAAAAAAAAATCGGAAGCTTAAGTTTTTTTGTTTAAGAAAAAAATACTGTTATCTGTTATCATAACGTATTTGTGTTTTATTGGTACACGCAGTGTTAGTATGGTTTTGATGATAACACGTTAAATTGCTTAATACACAAATCGGATCTGGAAGAAGTATTTACAGGTGATCTGTTACTTTGCAGTTCATAAGATTGGTGAACTTAAATCACTATTTCTGAGTTATTGATTTGAGTTATGGATATGGTTGGAAATGGACAACTTATGAAAAGTTGAGGGGAAGTATGTGTCGTTAGTTATACAAGGGCACTAGAAGATGGAACAGTTAGAGAATGGAGAAAATATTGTTGTTCAATCTGGGGATGTGATGAATATTTTTGTTTGTGATGGTAGTTATATCCATTCACATGTTGTATTGATGAAAAAAAAACTATTACAGCAATGGATATTGTTAATTAAAACGTCAAGCCGTACTTATGATGTTGGAAGACAACATTGAAGAAACCAATAAATGTAAGCTTATAAATTTTACTTTGTATAATTTTTTTGATTTTGTTTTCGACTAAGTGATTTTTCTGTTAGCTAATTACTAGTTTAACTATTTTCAATCAATAAGAGATTTGCAGGTGATGATGTGTTTGTTGTGTTAAACTCAGTGTTTTTTTCAGTTGAAATAAAAATTAAAATTTCAAATAAAAATTAAAATTTTCTTAAAAGCTCAAAAGTTATAATTTTCCAACATTTTTTGGTACCGAAACCCGGGAACAGATAAGTAGAATATTTAATTAATAATTTATCTATTATATTTCTACTATATAAAATATATAAAATTAAAAACTTGCAAATTAAACCACGTAAAAAAATGATTGTGTGAAAAAAGCCGCGTGGAATTACGATTTCGATTCAATTCGATATTCGAAATAAAAAATTAATCTGAATAAATTTGTGAAGTTTGTGAACAAAAAATTATAAAATGACGGATCGATTAGAACGTTTGAGGGATCCAGCTCATATGCAAATGGTTAATATTGTACAATTTGCTGAACAAATTACAGATAATATACTAGTATCGAGCCTAAAAAAACCCGGTTAGAAGTGTTGGAAACCCGGTATCAAACATTCAACGATCTAGAAGAACAGTTATTCTCAAATATAAATTATAAATCCATCAGCGATGAAGTTGATGCAGTCTATTATAAGGCACGAGAACTACTAGGACAAGCGTGCAGTCAACATGAACGTGGCAGCCGAAATACAAGCTAAGAGTTAAATACCACGCTTGAGTAATTTCTTGAACAACAAAAGACGTTTTATGATGGTGTAAATATATCACAGAATGTGCGGCTACCTTAAATTAATATTGAACCCTTTTGTGGTAATTATCAATACAGGCCACCCTTTCCTGATCTGTTTAAAACAATAGTTCATGATAACCAAAATATTAATGGTTCACACAAACTACAACTACTCAAAGAGTTACTCAAGGTGAAGCTGCCACCTTAATCCGGCATATTTCTGTTACCGAACTGAAATATACGGAGGCTTGGGAGAAGTTGTGCAGTTATTACAATAAAACGACACCAATAGTGACTACATTAATTCAAACATTTATGGGACAGAAACCATGCACACATAGTGATGCAATGGAACTACGCCGAATAAGGGAAACCTCGGATGAGGTACTTCGTAGTTTACGAGTGCTAGAACCGAATGCTAACCCACGGGATTCCTGGCTCATTCATATCCTGCTGGGTAAAATAAATGGAGACACTAAACAGCTATGGGCACAGCATTCATTTACTATAAATTTTCCAACAGCTGAAAATCTTTTAACATTCCTAAATAAACGTTGCGATGCCCTAGAAATATGTGATACAATGAGTAAACGTACTTTTACTAGATCAACTGTAAAATCATTTCTATCAGCACCATATTATCCATCATTTGAATGTGTTACTTCATCAACAAGACAATTCCAATCCAATGGTATCACATTATCAGTTATCACTTGATAATTCTTTAAGTAGGAATATGCCGAAACCAGCAACTGCAGTCGAAATATCTAACATTGAACAAGGACAATTCCCTATAAGTCAGGTCAACACCAATGTAATACACACACCATACATCTTTAAGCACGGCACTACCAACAGCTGTTATTTACATTAAAACACGTACCGGTAACCTCCAGCTATATCGAGCGTTGTTAGACTCGGGCTCCCAAACCTCGTTTGTTACCGAATTTTGCGCTCAAAGCCTAGGCCTAAAGCGAAGTCATTCTTCTATATCAATCTACGGGCTAGCATCAACACCTGCTGGAAGAACGAAAGGAAAAATTGATATGAACATATGCTCCAGAACTGATAGAAATTACCAGCTAACTCTAATGGCTCATATTATAATATAATTAATATCACTAGCTTACTACCAACCAAACCATTACATATAAACACAACAGCATTGAAGTTCGTATTAGCTGATCCTCTTTTCTATGAACCAAATAAAATTGATGTTCTTCTCGGAGCCGACACCTTTTTTGAAATCGTAACTTCAGAAAAACGAATAATAGATGGACCACTGATATTACAGCCCTCAAAATATGACTGGCTTGTAGCAGGCTCCTGTCTCAATTCTGCGCCACAATTTACTAGCTTAAATGCAGTTGCGGAACCACGCCTGCAGATTACGAACGAAGGTCCTAATCAAGAACTGAATAAATTCTGGCAAGTAAAAGAGATAGCAGAATATGTCAACAGAAAAAGTGCACGAGTGTGAGACATTCTATGAAGAAACGACTACTAAAAATCAAAAGGGTCAATTTATTGTTAGATTTTCTTTTAAAAAACCAACACCTCTATTAGGCAGTTCTTATCAAGCAGTTTATCGACGATTACAGACAATGGAACACACATTTAAAAATTATAGAAGCTTTACACAACATACACAACATTCATGAACGAATATATTGCAATGGGGCACATGAGTCTTATGCCTCCAAATGAGATCCCATGTCAAGATGAAAAAAGTATTATTTATTCATCATGCAGTCATTAACCCAAACAGCAACACAACCAAATTACGAATTTGGTGTGATAATAGGTCCAATTTTGTAGACGCCAATAGAGAATTGCAACATTTGAAGCAACAAATTATATTTCAGTCAACAAATCCACTAATCTCAGAATTTCTTTTGCTGAAAAGCATTAATTTTTGTTTTAATCCACCAAGCACCACATTTTGATGGCTTGTTAGAATCTTCTGTCAGGTCATTCAAGTATCATCTGAAGAGGGTCACAAACATTAACCTTACCTTTGAAGAGATGACAGACCGCTGTACAGATTAAATGACGATCCTGATGATCTACAAATTTTAACACCAGCATATTTTCTAATTGGAAAAGCTCTGACAACCATTCCTTAACCAATATTAGATAACGTTGCACAAAATAAACTATGCAGATGGCAGAACATACAACAAAGAACACTCAACAAAGAACTCAACAACAACGATTTAAATGGAAGAATTCAACGGAACAATTACAAATCAACGATGTCGTTTTAATACGGGAAGAAAATCTACACCCAAGTCAATGTGCACTTGGAAAAATCACAGCTATTCATCCAGGTAGTGACGGAGTCACACGAGTTGTTACACTAAAAACATTGAAACTTGAAGCAAAAAGGCCAGTGAGCAAATTGATTAAATTCCCGTTTAAACATTAAGATTCCTGTAACGTTTAATATGTGCTGGAGTATGTGGGTGAGAATTAACACCACATCTTAGATTAAATTGTTTTCAAAATTGTATAAGAAATTGTAAAGGATTAAATTGTAAAAGATTAAATTAGAGTACATTGTAAAATTGGCCTAGTTTAGTATAAATGTAAATTATATAACTTATGACATATGTTAATATGTAAAAATTTCTTCGAGAAAACAAATAAAACTCGGTGTGAAAAGAAATTTTCATCATCCACGCATCCACATTAATTTTCCAACACAGAGCGGTATTTGGATTTGAGAGCAAATAACAATATCAAAAATTGAAACTTTTATCGAAATTCCAAAAATTATAGTAAAATCAAAAATTTAAAATTTTTCAAAATTCTAAAAATATTCCAAAAATTCTTACAAAATCAAAAATACAAACTTTTTTCAAAATTCCAAAAATATTTCAAAAACTGTTACAAATTCAAAAATTTCCATATCCAATTTCATTTTCAATTAGATTTACCTTTACGTCATAAAAACAGCTACATTTTTTTTCCAAAAAATTGAGTAAAAAAATAAATGAAACCATTTTTTGACACACTTGACAACATTTTTTTGACAAACTTATAATGCCATAATTCTCAATAATAATAATAAAATTTCATTTCAAACATATAACTAATTTCATTTTTTTCCAAAAAATTGGGTAAAAAAGTAACTAAAAATCTTTCTTTTGACTTGACAACATTTTTTTGACAAACTTATAATGCAATAGTCTAGTTTTTGATCTCACATACCAATCCCGACCATCCATCTCACATACCAATCCCATTTCTCCACATTCTTTGTTCCTACTCATTAGCACTTAAAATGAACGTTTTTAAGCAAAAAATATGCATACTTTCCGGTACAGTTATCGCACATATCGTCGTTTCGGCTCCTATGTGTACCTATTTTTAGAATTCAAAATTTTTCAAATCCCTTCAGCCGTTTTCTAGATTGCATCGGTTGTGACGGCTGGCAGACAGACATACATTTTTTCTTTGCTTTTTTAGAATCAGTAGGTCCTAAAAAACGGTCTTTCAGACTGAAGTAAAACTTTAGACAAATGGGCGAAGTTTTTTGAAATGATGTGAAAAATTTCGAAATATTATTCTAATCATGTTTCGAGATAAAAAGGGACTGAATGTTTGACAAATTAATTCTATTGATCAATTAATTTCTAAACAAAGCGGCTATATTTGGTTGAACAGCTATACTACGCCAATAGGTAAAAATATCAACTTATTAATTTATTTAAAAAAATATTTTTTGTAAATCAAGGAACCGTTTAATTAAATTCGGTATTTTATTCTTCAATTCTGTGTTGATAAAAAATTCTGTTGAAAATCCGAAGATCCGTAGTACAGTCTTATCTCAATTGCAACTCGGCGATCGAACATGTGTCCTTCTGATTACAGTCAATGGTTTACCATTTAGCACCCTCGACCAGCGACAATTCTTTTGTATCATTTTCTCTCTTACTTTTTTACTCTACAAATACGTTTTACCATTTCTTATACTTCAGCGAAGTTGACGTGGAATGAAGAACATTATGAATCAACGAATATGGAAGATTAAAAAATGGAGAAAAATTGCCAAAATTTTGCTACGCAATATTCACAATCTGAAATATTCTTTCAACAGCTTCGGAAGCTCCACGATTGATTGTAGAAATTTCCAGCATAAAAACAGCGTCCAAATAATTACACAATATTAAATAACACTCAAAACTTTGTTCACGCGTTCACACAAACTTGAATTTCGCTTTCATTTCAATTCGAAATATTTATACTATCGTAGTCTAATTGAACTATGTTCGTTCTGCAACAAAAATCGCTTAAATACAATTTTGATTTCTATCGAGATTGTTCCTGAAAAATCCAACCTTATAGAGAAGCTGAAAAAATTCTGAGAACAATCGACATCGCTATTATTTTGTATTTATTTTATTGTTGTTTTGTCGACCTTTCTTCTTGGAACAAAATTATAACATGACCGTAATGTAACTGATTTTAGTTTTGTTATTAAAATTTTGTATGTAATGAATTGAGGTTGAATACAATTTTGTTTTATATTTCGCTGTGATTTCATAGAATCATAACAATATTTAAATCAAATATATTCAAATAGTCTACCATGTCGTAAAGTTAATTCATATACATTTAGTATTGTCTTTGGTAACAAATGGTTTAAAATGAAATTTTCGTTTTAATACTGACCGATCATTTATTATTCGAAACAGCATATACAGTCAGCGTCAAAAAAAAGTGTACATCAAATAATTTAACATTTACAAACTAATACATCTTCAAAGAAGGATGGAGCAAAAAAATAGTTTTAATTTTTTCAAGGTGTATTGAGTAGTTGTTTATTACAGCAAAAACAAAAATTCATTTATTTGTTGTTATCCTTGTAATTTAAAAAAAATTGCAAAATGCTCTGATTTTACGCATCAAAAAAAAGTGTACACTCACACATTGTTTGATTGTTTTTTGTTATAACGGGATTTTGTCAACTAATTTTATTTTGTTTTGTTGCATTGCCGATATTTAGTAGTCTTCGTGTCAAAGATCCTCAACGATGAACCTCAACGAAGTGGCATAGCAGGCCGCGTACCTAGCGAGATTTATTTAAAGCCCCAAACGATCCCCAGTAACTGGGGTTGAACGAAGAATACCTGCTGCTCCAGCACAAATACAGTATTGTACGCGTATCTCTTGATAAGAACGGATTAAATGAAAAACAAACCAGTGAAAGAGGTAGACTCTGGCGACCCCCATATGTGAAAGAACCACGATCACCACGTCCGCCCCTATATCTTTAACACATTCACACGCTCTAGCACTTCATCCGCCCACCCACACACACACACATACACACACACACATGCACACAAACACCCATACCTACATCCATGCTCATACAGTTAAACATAATTATGTCACCCAAAAGTGCTATAATGTCGACTACTCAAAAATACCGATTCAGATGTACCATAATATAATTATTTAACCATTTATTCTACACACATAGTGCACGATCCCGTGAGTTGTATTAATATGAAAGTGATCAATCTAATGCCCAAGTTGATTAGCGGTTCAAAAAAAATGAGGCTGTTAATATTATCTCAAACAGACCAATCGTTAAACCAAAACACCTTGCTGACAATAAACCTCCCGATACGCCTCTGTATAATCCGAATTTCACCCGAAGTTCAAGGATATCGTATCGCAGTAGGACTTCTTTCCTGGTTCTTCCCCCGGTTGACAATGTTAAGCGAGCCTCAAGAAAGTACAACGGGGCCAAATCATGAATATCATGGCCCTCACGTTGTAATCCAGCTGGTAGGTTCCCTGTTTGTTTTTTTTTGTTTATTGCATGAATCACCAATAAATGAGAAACAACTGGTACTGATGGTAATTTCTTATCTGGCAGACTTCCATCAGGGATGTCAAATGATAATCCAATTCAACGCAATGTCAATGCACATGGTGACAACTTCCATCCCATAACACAAGTTTCGGTAGAGGTGGTGTAACATGCGTTCACAAAAAGAAATCCCATACGAAATACAGACGCTTCCATTATCAAGCGATTAGCATGTCCAATCCAACACCCAAATCATCATTACCAAATAATATTACAATCAATCAATAGTAAGGTAACTTCATTAACCATTATCTGCGCAAAATCAACAATTCCAACATCAATTATTATTAACCACTTTTTAAATAAAATAAAATTATAATACCAAAATCAATAAATAACGGTAGACCTTGGTTTGGTGTGATGGAAATAATCGAATTGAAACAGGTTTGACTTCCAACATAAAAATGGAGGTAGTTTTCGCTACTTACGATAACCGTAAACATCATTGTCGTGTGGAATGAAACTAATTTAATCTAGAACATTCTCGCTGACTCATACGCACATGCACCACATGTACTCACACATCTACCTCCCCATCCACACCTGTACACACTCGCACTCAAACCCCCGAATACACATCGATACTCAGGTATAGGTAACTATATAAAAAAATTATAATGTAAAATGACTCACCCCATGTTTGGTAGCCAGTCCCCCCTATTCCAGCCTCCAATCTTAGTTCTGCATAATAGTGTTCACTGATTTCAATTCATTTCTCATATAACACCCGTACAGGAGATTGTGTATGTTTATTTTGTTTTCCCCTTTTCTCTTTTGTTTTCCAAATTTTTTCCGGACTGCCTTTTTGCTTCAATTTTGACCGAACAATAAAGCCCCTAGTTTCCCTTTCTCTTTCCTATTTTCAAGCCACGACATAACAATTTCCCCTTCACATTAAACGGCGCTACCAATTTTTGACACAATTTTGAATTTATTGAATGTATTTCTATTCGCATTTATTGAAAATTAACGCTAAACAGGTAACTTATTTAAAAATAAAAAAAACTCAAGCAAATATCTATTTGAGTTACACAAACATTTATATTAATTTTACTAACAACTAAATTTGCTTCCTTGTTTATTAATGGAGCTAATTAGCCTTATCCAAATTTCACAAAGGTGTTCTCCGTAATCAACGTTGGAAAGAATTGTATAATTAAATTATGACCAGATATTTCTAGTGGATTCTATTTTAAACATGCAAATTTGACTAATTATCACACAATACAGACCGAGAAAATCTTTCGGTATAAATAAAAAAATTCTTTATCAATTGAACAACAAAACATATTTAACTTAAAAGAAAATTATTGTAATAGAAAAATGAATTCTATAACGCTGGTTTGGTATCACAAAATAAATTAACATTAATCACAAAATAAATAAACATTAATCACAAACAAAAATTAAACTAAACATATAAGTTTATGACTTTTTTTTGACATTTTGATTTCACGAACTAACAGATAAGATGTGTTTCCTAATTAGAGAATGATAGACTAAGAGACAGAAGATCCCTATCGACTGATATTAATAGTAGATTAACGGCCGTTTTTAGACAATAACAAAACGATAAGTTTGTTTCTTGAGAATTTTTTCAGAAACCTGAATTTATTAAATGTATGTTTATGTAAATTTTTTGTTTTTACACTTCGCTAGAGTTGTAACCTAATTTTTGGTTTATATTCATTAGCGTTGACATTTTTTGGTAGAGTTAATATAGCCGGCTAGCCCTGATGAAAATGATAAACTTTTTTAAAGTTTAAAAATTTTCTCATTGGTTCGAAACTAGATCGCTCTAAAATTGTATGGATTGCAAAAAGTTTCATAATTTGCACCATAATTTTTTAGATTCAGTTCTTATATTATTCTTGATGGGAGATTTTCCATCGGGGTGATGTTATATCACAAATAATTTACTGAATTAAGAATTTTTTCGTTGAATATTGTACCCACTAAGGAGATTGCACATCTGTTTTGTAATAAAAACAAATATGTAAAAGATGATTACGAACTGGATGTAAAAAATTGTGTTTGAAAAGGGTAAAAATAACTTCAAAAGTTCTTCTTAATATAAATTAGTGTGTGTGAGAAAGCAGGGCGACTCTAAATTACGGAAATTGGACAACTGCTTCGTAACACAAATATGGTATGGGTGTATGGCAGCAAGTGGTGTTGGAAATCTTGTGTTTATAGATAGTACTATGAAAATCACAGATTATCTAAACATTTTAAGAGGAAATTTGCAGTCAAGTGTCGACAAATTATGCTTAGGATCGAATTGGGTCTTTCAGCAAGACAACGATCCTAAGCATACCGCTTCGATTGTAAAAGAATGGCTGCTATACAGAACTCCAAAACAGCTAGATCACCCCGCCCAATCACCTTACTTGAATCCAATCGAGCCCTTAAGGGAACATCTCGACCGGCAGATCCGAAAACGCAGAATTAGTAACAAAGAATCCTTAAAACTCATAATCACAGAGGAATGGCAGAAGCAACCAAAAATCTGGTGGAATTCATGCCCAGACGACTTGCTGCAGTTATTAAAGCTAAGGGAAAGCAAACAAAATATTGAGTTTAAAAATTTTTCTATTATTTTAAATAATTTTTCTAAATGTACACTTTCTTTTGAGGCGTAATATAAAGCATTTTTTAAATGAGTTACTAATTTTAAGTTTAAGAAGAATTAGTGGAATTTTTGTTTGTCTTAAAATAAATTAATACTAAATACACTTTTTAAAAATGAAATGTATTTTATTTTTCTATTCTTCTTTTAAGATATATTAGTTCGTAAATGTTGAACTATTTTCTGTACACTTTTTTTGACGCTGACTGTACTTTTAATAACAAAATAAAATGAATTTATCACATTTAAAAATCACATCTAGGAAAATTCATATCTTCGAGCAAGCACAAGCGTGACATCACCCCCATCATAACCCATTAGATAGTGAGGCTCATGAGATATCTTACGTTAGTCTAGATACCAATACAACGGTCTGTAGCACAAAAGGTTGACACATCCTTAGTTGCATATTTTAAGGGCTTGAATTATTGATTTAATCATGAAATTCAAACTTTCATTATGCCCACAAATCAGTTCATTATTGTTACCACTAAACATGCTTATCTAACTTAATCAATAACACAACCAAATCTTTTTTATTTAGTTACCACTTACAGTTGGATAAGTACAATAAAAGACTATTAAATAATCTTCTTTGTTACAATATCTAGACTTTACTAGAATATTCAAGTAGTAAATCGATAAAAGCTGCTTTTGATTTATTTTTTTTCATTTTTCCTAGCAATCTCTCATTTCAACTCTATCGTACAATAAAATGTATATGTTAGAATGAATCTTTAAATTAAAGCTCCCAATAGAATACTTGCACCAATAACTTGAATTACTTTTTTCTTTCATTGTTTCACTTTATATTTTTCTACTTTCTGCTGCTCAACTCAACAACAATAAAAGTTGAAATAAAAAATTGATGAAAATAAATGAATATATCTGTAAGAAAATAGAATTTAAACAAAAAAAAACGAAGCTTTTGATGTCACCTAACTTAGCCCCGCCATTTTTAAGAAAATTAAAAACAAAGATTGTGCTGTATTGTGCTACAGTTGTGCTGAATGTGCTACTCAGAAAGAATGCCACATCACCAATGGAAAAAAGTTGGCACGCTGAAATAATTTTTCGAGCAGAAGTTAGCCCCGCCATTTTGAAAAATCTGAAAAACAAAGGTTATCCTGTATTGTCTTCGAGTTGTGCTGGTTGTGCTATTTAGAAAAAAATTTCATATCCCTAGTGGAAAAATTTTATAACACTAAAATCATTTTTTCGAGTAAAAGTTAGCCCCGCCATTTTGGAAAAAAAGAAAAACAAAGGGTCTGCTGTACGGTGTTAGAGTTGTGCTAGTTGTGCTATTCAAGAACAAATTTGTACCACCAACAGAATAATTTAAACACGCTAAAACTATTTTTCGAGTTGAAGTTAGCCCCGCCATTTTGAAAAAAATTAAAAGCAAAGGTTGTGCTGTATTGTGCTAGGGTTGTGCTGGTTGTGCTACTCAGAAATAGTTCCATATTATCAATGAAAAAAAGTTGGCACGCTAAAATGACTTTTCGAGCAGAAGTTAGCCCCGCCATTTTGAAAAAAATGAAAACCAAAGGTTGTGCTGTATTGTGCTCGAGTTGTGCTGGTTGTGCTACTTAGACAAAAATTTCGTAACCCTAACAGAATTTTTTTTACAAAGTTAGCATCATTTTTTTCGAATAGAAGTTAGCCCCGCCATTTTGGAAGAAATCAAAAACAAAAGAAGTGCTGTATTGTGTTATAGTTGTGCTGGTTGTGCTAATGAAAAAATATCGTATCACCAACAGAATAATTTAAACCACGCTAAAACCATTTTTCGAATGAAAGTTAGCCCCGCCATTTTGTAAAAATCAAAGAAGAAAGGTTGTGCTGTATTGTGCTACAGTTGTGCTGGATGTGCCACTCAAAAAGAATCCCATATCAACAATGAATAAAAGTTGGCACGCTAAAACGATTTTTCGAGCAGAAGGATATTTTCGAGCAGAAAGCATTCGAGCAGAAGATTGAGCAGAAGATTAAGCAGAAGTTAGCCCCGCCATTTTGAAAGAAATGCAAAACAAAGGTTGTTATGTATTGTACTCTAGCTGTGCTGGTTGTGCTACTCAGAAAGAATTGCATATAAGCAATGAATAAGAGTTGGCAGACTAAACCGATTTTTCGAGCAGAAGTTAGCCCCGCCACTTTGGAGAAAATAAAAAACAAAGTTTGTACTGTATTGTGCTTGAGTTGTGCTGGTTGTGCTACTCAGACAAAAATTTCGTACTCCTAACAGAAAAATTTTATAACGCTAACATCATATCTTCAAATAGAAGTTAACCCCGCCATTTTGAAAAAAAAAACTTAATTGAGTACTGTATTGTGTTAAAATTGTGCGAGTTGTGCTACTTCAAAACAAATTCGTACCCACCGACGGAAAAATTTACATTTTTTTTTAATATCATATATTTTTGTGATTCCCTTATTTTATAATATATACAAAACAGGCAAAATTCATTTATGCTATCGGACACCAGGTGTCACTTACATTATTAGTACTTATAAATTAATGATTACACTGATTCCTACAAGAATAAATGATGCTAGCGTAAAAATATTTTTCGTTGGGTATATATAATCTATCTCTAAGCAAATCTCAAACAAAATTTCATACCACTACATATACAAAATTTTTGTTTTTCATTTTTTCGAAAACGACTGGGCTGGGCTAACTTCTAATCAAAAAATTGTTCTTGCGTACCAAATTTTTGCATTGGTAGTATGGAATTTTTTTTGAGTAGCACAACTAGCACAACAATAGAACAATACACCACAGCCTTTGTTTTTGTTTTTTTGCCAAATGGCGGAGCTAACTTCTGCTCGAATAATCGTTTTAGCCTGTCACTATTTATTCATTTCTGATATGGAATTTTTCTTGAGTAGCACATCCAGCACAACTATGGTACAATAAAGCACAACATCCTTTTTTTATGTTTTGTTAAATGGCGGGGCTAACTTCTACTCGAAAAATCGTTTTAGCGTGTTTAAATTTTTCCGTTGGTGGGTTACGAATTTGTTTTGGAGTAGCACAACTCGCACAACTTTAACACAATACAGCACTCAATTTAGTTTTTTTTCCAAAATGTCGGGGCTAACTTTTATTTGAAGAAATGATGTTAGCGTTATAAAATTTTTCTTTTAGGAATACGAAATTTTTGTCTGAGTAGCACAACCAGCACAACTCAGGCACAATACAGTACAAACCTTGTTTTTTATTTTTTATAAGTGGCGGGGCTAACTTCTGCTCCAAAAATCGGTTTAGTCTGCTAACTTTTATTCATTGCTTATATGCAATTCTTTCTGAGTAGCACAACCAGCACAACTAGAGTACAATACATAACAACCTTTGTTTTGCATTTTCTTAAAAATGGCGGGGCTAACTTCTGCTTAATCTTCTGCTCAATCTTCTGCTCGAATGCTTTCTGCTCGAAAATATCCTTCTGCTCGAAAAATCGTTTTAGCGTGCCAACTTTTATTCATTGTTGATATGGGATTCTTTTTGAGTGGCACATCCAGCACAACTGTAGCACAATACAGCACAACCTTTCTTCTTTGATTTTTACAAAATGGCGGGGCTAACTTTCATTCGAAAAATGGTTTTAGCGTGGTTTAAATTATTCTGTTGGTGATACCATATTTTTTCAGTAGCACAACCAGCACAACTATAACACAATACAGCACTTCTTTTGTTTTTGATTTCTTCCAAAATGGCGGGGCTAACTTCTATTCGAAAAAAATGATGCTAACTTTGTAAAAAAATTCTGTTAGGGTTACGAAATTTTTGTCTAAGTAGCACAACCAGCACAACTCGAGCACAATACAGCACAACCTTTGGTTTTCATTTTTTTCAAAATGGCGGGGCTAACTTCTGCTCGAAAAGTCATTTTAGCGTGCCAACTTTTTTTCATTGATAATATGGAACTATTTCTGAGTAGCACAACCAGCACAACCCTAGCACAATACAGCACAACCTTTGCTTTCAATTTTATTCAAAATGGCGGGGCTAACTTCAACTCGAAAAATAGTTTTAGCGTGTTTAAATTATTCTGTTGGTGTTACAAATTTGTTCTTGAATAGCACAACTAGCACAACTCTAACACCGTACAGCAGACCCTTTGTTTTTCTTTTTTTCCAAAATGGCGGGGCTAACTTTTACTCGAAAAAATGATTTTAGTGTTATAAAATTTTTCCACTAGGGATTTGAAATTTTTTTCTAAATAGCACAACCAGCACAACTCGAGGACAATACAGAACAACCTTTGTTTTTCTGATTTTTCAAAATGGCGGGGCTAACTTCTGCTCGAAAAATTATTTCAGCGTGCCAACTTTTTTCCATTGGTGATGTGGCATTCTTTCTGAGTAGCACATCCAGCACAACTGTAGCACAATACAGCACAATCTTTGTTTTTAATTTTCTTAAAAATGGCGGGGCTAAGTTAGGTGACATAAGCTTTTGATGATTTAGTTTTGTAAATTTTTGATACTTTGAAACAAGCTTTCCTGTGTTTTTTTTTAAATATTTTGTTGTTTTGTCAATTCAGGAAATAAAATTTTATGTTTAGGTCAAATATTTATTTCTAAATTTGTTCTTCCTGTTTGTTATATTATTATGATTTATTGAGTTCTACCAATTTTTGATTTCCTGTTTCTCACTCCCTAAGTTAGAAGCATTATAAACAGTGATTTTTGGTTTAGGTTGGCTGCGGCTGCTGTAGTTTTTTTTTTGATTGATGAAAGCTATAAATTTGTGAAGATATTTTATAAATCAACATATATGGAAAATATATTTTGATGAATTGTTGTTTTTTTTTGTTAATCGTATTGGGATGGGTTTAATAGTACGGTGCTTTGTTTTAGCTTATGGTATGTTAATCTTTTATGATTTAGAATAAATTTAGCTGAGAAACAATGTTTTTATGAAAATTTTTTTTTTAACAAAAAAGGAAAAAATACAACTACTTTTTTATCGAATTAAGTTTAATGACAAAAAAAAATAAAATGTAAATATCTTTCCCTTGTGGATTGTGTCAGATGGCGGGTTTGGTCGGTCATAACAATAAAACTGAAACTACAACCTTCATTTTTATTACAATCACAAAATCTTACATCTACTATTACTTTCTTTTTTTCGGATTTTAAATCATATTAATTTAAATTACAAACAATTTTTATATTCCCAACACAAAATCCCCAACACAAAATCCACTATAAATTACATAAATTTTTTTTCTACTTTTTTGTGTAGTTTTAATTAAAATAAATAGAGAATTAGATAATGAGAAAGTTATTACCGGTATTTCAAACATTTATAAAATTAAATTACTTTTGATGACATTATAAAACGTATAACTGGAAACATCAAAAATATCACGAGCTTTATGGTAATACGATGGTAAAACGGATATGTATAAAAATGCATATAAAGAACAAAAAAAAAAGAAATGAAGGTAAAGCGAGGACTGGTGAGGAAGTTTAAATTTAATGAGATAAACAAGGAATAAAAAGTACAAAAAGTTTCTCATAATTTTTGAATTGAGTACACAGTAAAAATGATTTTTAGTTTTTACCTATTTAGCTAAATCTGGTTTTTCATATTTAGCTAAAATTCAGGAAGGTTGGATCAATTAGTGAAACACACTGGCCATTTAAAAATAGTAAACTGATTTTAATACCAAAGCAGAGCGTGAGAGTGTTGCTGAAAGTACAGAAACATCAATTCGGCGCCGTTAATAAAATATTAAAAATATCAAGACAAAAAATTACTCGATATCGCGACATTAAAGTTGAGTTCTTACAGCCTAAATTAAAAGATATTCATTGATTTCTTTGTCCATACATCTTACAAATGGAATGCTTTACCCGAAACAACACCTCCGAGTGCATAATGTTGTAGGACTTAGGTCTCAAAAGGTTTGTAAGTGTTGTTGTGACACATATTGTTATTCCTATAACACTTTTTATTAAAAAAAAAATGTATGTAAAAATAACTGTGTTATCGTTTCAATTTAAATCTGGCATAAATTTTGGGAAACCCTTTGTATGCTTGGGACATAGATTTAAATAAAAGGCGAAATTTAGTTTTACACTAATTATCTGATAGTATTTTGTAGGAGTAGAATAACATACCCCTGGCGGCGGTTTACCTCGTAATGTTGATCAAATATGGAGCTAATCAAATTACGCGATGTGCATCTGCCTCAGGGTTTATTAATTTTCGGATCCGAGAATGTCATCATGAAAAACTATATTGAGTACTGAGTGCATTGGATAGTTTTTCAAATAAAATTAGAGTTACTGTAATTCCCACCATGTAGCGTTTGGGAAACCTTACAACGAGAACGGAATACAGAGTATGGAAACAATTTGAGTTCTGTATAAATACATATATTAGCAAAGGAGTTAAGGCTTGACAATTACGTCTAACAGCAAAGACTCCAAAACGAAACACTTTTTCCATCTTCCATCTGTTATTCTACAACGATGCATGTTTTGCATTAACCCAATTTTTCATTAATATAATAACGATACAAATAACTTTTTAATCACCCTCTAATCATCAAATGTATAACTTCATAAATTTATTGTTGTTATATATTGACATCATCTTTACATGGATATTTTTAGTTTTTTTAGTATTTCTTTTGTTTTAATAAAAACGAAACTGAAGAAATGAGAATGCATGAACTCTTTTCGTTCTATATGAAAACGTGAAAACTCAAAATATATATGATCGTTTTAAATTTTATTCGATGTATGAATTTATATTTACAACAAATGAGATGATGGTATGATTGTATTTGGTAAAGGATGGCCCCTATTTTTGTTTATATCTTTCAATTATGTGAAAACAAAGAAAATATGTATTTGATGAATCAATCTGTGGTTTTATGTTGTTGTTTCTGTAATTGTATTAATACTATCGACAGCTACAAAACGAGAGGATATTTATGCAATCAACTTTTTTACTCTCTCGTTTAGGTAATTTAAAATGTATTTATAGCTGCATTTTCTGAAATATTTTTGGAGTCGTGATTTATAATTTAAAAGAAATTAGTTTAATTTTCAGAAGTTGCGCTTTATATTTTATATAGTAAAACATATGCCGAGTGGCGATTTAAAATTTTAACATAATAAAATTAAACCCAAAGTGAGTTGTGATTTTGAAATTGTAAAATTATTAATAAATTTTAGTAATCGTTCGTTTTTTAATAAATGCATTCGAATCACGTGTTATATTTGAAATTAGAGTTAAAATTTTGAGCTGTAGTTTAAAATCAAATAATTAACATTGTAAAGGGTAGTTATTGTACCTCAAACTAATTTAATGTGATTTAATTAATGTTAATCAAAATTAGGTTGAGTCAAAGCTCATATGTATTCAAATCAAATAATTGAATAGTTTAATATAAATTTATATATGTTTTAATTCTAACACTGAGTTGGTTTTGTTTAATTATTTGCAATTTATTGAGTTTTTGTGAAAATTGTATGGTGAAATGGTAATGAAACCGTCTAACGCTTTCTTTTTTCTTATACAATGAGACGGTGATCGTTCCAGTCCTAGTTATTATATGTTTGATGAAAAAAAATAATACATTTTTATCAAAACAAAAAAAAATATTGAAAAGAAAATACTTGTATGATATTGAGAAAGAATAAATCTGACATTGATACAACTCCAAATGCCTACGACAGTGGATACGTTAGCTAATTATATTTGGATATATTTGGATACATATTGGATACATGTTGCTTGCGACATACAAGGACGAAAGTGGCTTTCTACAAACATCAACCAACAAGATATAAGCTAGGTCTTTATTTTTGTTTTATTATTATTCTTATTAACTTTTTAAATTCTTTGAATATTTTTTGTGAGTTGCCGTTGAGAACATCATGGTCCTCTAAGTTTTATTTTAATTAGAGATTTTTTCCTTGCATAGCCCATATTGGGGTCCATTGGGTTCCTTTTCTTCCTTCAGAATTACTAATAATAAGAAGTTATATTCTGGCATAACGGTATTGTAGTACCGTTAATTACATTACGTCCAACCATAGTTATACCGAAGTGGCTTGGTGAACCAAACGTTATATTAATAAACTTTTAATTGTAACTAAAGGTAGGTCTTCTTGCAATCATGCACTACTTCTAAAGAACATAGTTTCTGTTAATCAGCACTTCAACTAGAAACTAAAAGAATTGCTCACCGCATTTATTTTAAGCAAATTCACACTGAAAAATTGAGTAAAAATTCCGATCGGTGGTGGTCGATGTGATCAATAGGTAGTATGCAAAAGAATTGGAAATAGCGCAGTCAGTTTAAGCGTTATCAGTTTGATTAATCAAAAGGAATGAAGTGGTCAACATCAGATATAAGAATCTCAGAACCATCAGATATAAGGAATCAGATATAAGAATCGTGTCTTGAGATGACCCACCAAAAAAAAAGAGCAGCATTCAAATGCTTTGGTGTTGAATATCTGAAAAATCGAATCATACTCCACAATACTGCTAGAATTTAACAAAGCATTTAACTTACCCACCACAATCGAAATTGACTGTTTAGCTTGTCTACTAAAATTTACCCCAAGAGTTTAATTTTCCAGCTACATATACAGTTAGGATATTATTGAAGTTTCTGGCTGAAACTAGCCATCACCTGCTTCAAACAAAGGGGTGCTAGTGCCAATAATTGCAGATCAAATAATTTATCTTGAATTTTTTATCTAAATCATAGATAGAATAAACCTCATGAGCTAGTGACCGTACGGTTTTTAAGTAAACAAGAGTTAAACGATATTGTTTGAAAATAATAACGTAAAACATAGAAGAATTCTAGATGAATTAACTAGAAGAAACCCTCAAGTTAAGGAGGGACCAAACCATATTGAGATTTTGACAAATACAGACTGTAGAACAGTAAATTAAAGACAACGAGCACCAAAAACAGCAGCAAAGGTTAGTCTCTTTAGAATAATTAGCCACTACTAATTTGGAAATCCTCAATTCCCGAGAAGAGCACACTTTTGTTGACTCTCGATGGCAAAAACACATAAACATCAATCTATGCTTAAGGAGGTCTCTTCTAAAAGACATCAGGAGCTGGAAAGTGTCTACGGATATATCTATGAGCCTTCACAGACATATTGATTTTATATATCAAGATCCTAGCTGAGGATCGCGTCTACCTGAATCAACAACAGTTGGATTGGGTTTTGCTTCAGAGGCTTTGTAAAGGAGAAATAGGCTAGTGGAAGAATTTTCCTAGATCAAGCTATTGACCAGGTCATCAACCAGCTCCACGATCTGCTCCGGCATAAGACTGGACAAACTTAAACTATCCAACAGTACTCACACTGTTTCAAAGGAAGATACTTAAACAGCACTTCTCCAACATCATTTGCCTGACTGTGTATTTGGAAAGATTCCTCAGGAGATGAGGCAGCCGTGAAAAATAGAGAAAAATCTTTCCGAATGGACTGGATCGCCCGAAAATCTTTCTTGGGTTATCAGATTTTTTGAGCCATACAAATCCCGACAGAATTTGGGTTCTTATGATACAACAGTGTCGGGACATAATTGAAGATAGAATTTTAAGGATTTTCGTGACCTGGAGAAACGGTGAGAGTCGTCTTTATCCCAAAACCAGAAACCAAAGTAAATAAACTACTGTAAGGTGAAAAACATCAGACCGATCGGTCTTTCCTAACGTTCTAAAGTCTTTGGAGAGGTTAATCGACCGTTACATTAGAAATGTCTATCTAAATAAAACCCCGCTGACCAATAGGCAACACGCTTTTCAAGTGGGAAAGTCTATCAGGTGGTTTCTGATATTTAAGAGATTATTTCTAAAAAAAGTGTCACTTTTGGCGCTTTTTTTTGACATGGAAGAGGTGTTCGGCAAACCCTTCTTTGAGTCACTCCTTACCGGAGTGAAAAAATTAAGTGTGAACAACACACACCTAAGGTGGAAAAAATGGGTGCTGGAAGATCGGTGTCTGTTTACTCACACTAAGAACAACACCACAAACCAGGTAGGTCGGTAGGTATGACGGTAGACCAGCTCTTTATTGAATTAAATGACAAAGGGCTAAAAAACAAGGCTATGCCAATGACGTTAGTATTCTTTTGAAAGGAGGATGGGGTATATCTGCAGAAAAATACAAAATGAACTAGACATAAACCAACAGCTGGCGTTGGAAGAACGGTAAGACCAAGCTCGTTGCTTGAACCAACAGAAGAAAAATAAAAAAATTCAATATTTCTTCAATCGGTAATAACACATTAACACTCCGATATGGTGTGTATCTTTAGTGATAGTAAAGTATCTTGGTGTTACTCTCGACATTTGGCTCAATTGGGCTGTTCATGTTGAGAATATATGCTCGAGTTATGGCGGCTGACTTCGAAAATAGTCGACTGACTGTTTAAAGTAGTTGTTAGATCCATTGTCAGCTATGGGTCTCTTACATGCCTAAAAAAACGGGGGGCGGTTAGAAGGATTGACTGATTTTACGCTGAGGTATTGGCCATAGATGCAGCATCGAGACAAGCAACATAGCTTAAGAAGTCTTTAATAATTTTAATGATACCCAGGCTGCTCTAAAGGCTCTGGGAAACTACATTATCAAGTCAAAAGCAGTGCAAAAATGTTTTAGTTCCTTGAATTATTTGGGGTTCAAAAGTAGCATGTCACTGATATGGACACCATGGGCCAAGTGGGAACAAAAAAGCTAAAGTAATGACAAAGAACTCCACATGGAGGCGTATGGGCCCTACTCCAGTATTTGGTATATCAACATTCCGCATAATATCGCTAGTCGAACAGATTATCTTTCGATCAAGTAACTCCCAATGTTAGGACACAGAAGACTGTAAGGTCACCAAGATGTTCACTCCTGGGCAGAGCCGGGAAACCCCTGAAATTCTGTTAAACCTGACCCGATCACACTGCAGGCTAATGATGGGACTACTAACAGGTCATCATCATGTGAATAAACATATGGTACGGCTTCTAGTAAAAAATGATCCAACATGTCGTTTTTTTTTAAAGAGAATAAAACAGTTCTTCACATTATGGGAGAATGTTTGGCTCTCTCTATAAGGATGACATAAAACACTTAGCAGTCTACATGTCTGGGTATGACTCCATGGTAACCTCATTGAAATTAGATACTTCATAATTTATGTAACAGTCATGACCGCTAATTGAAACCGTTCGTACATTTATTTTGCAGATGTCTTCGTGAAAAAAAAGCTTTATTTGGTTGACCACTCGAGGCCAAAATTAAAATCGACGTTGCTGATAAGTTCTTGCAACTCCATCCATAGGCGGATCATGAGTCTTGGCTATCTTAGTTAACACTGCCAGGATCCACAATTGCCAAGCTCAATTGCAGCCATCGGACTTATATTATTATAAATAGAAAACCGTAACTATTTATCCAAGGGTTATTAATTAAACGATGTATGAATGACCAGATCATGCGCGGATTCTAACACTAGAAAGATCTCCATTGAAAAATATTTATTTTATCATCTTATTTTGACTTCTAGAACAAACACAAATTTACTATATCTAACATGCAACATAAAACTAACAATGTGAGAGACAATAGATTAAAAATAATGTTGATTGGAGTCGGTCACTAATTGCATTTAAAAAAAAAAACACTTCTTCCAAAAATTTAGAGCGGCATCCATATAGACGCTTCGTAGAATGCAATATACAATGTTAAACACCCCAAAGGTGAATCAAAAGAAGAACCAGATTGACAAGCACACGTATAATAATCATTTCAATTACAAATCATTTTTTCCGCCAACGTGCTGACGCCCGTAACGATTCCATATTTCACGTATCAACATAGAAGTGAAATTTAATATATTATGAAACGAACTCACCCAATCCGCTAATTTTGACCATTTTGTTCACGGACTTTGCTTTAAAACAATCCAACGATCTGATTTTCACTCCGTTTGTTTTCAAAAACTTTGAAACTGTACACTTATTTTCACTGTTTTATAAACATCATATAGAAGATATTTTTATTTTTAATAAATTTGGTACAACGTTTATCAATATTTCAGCCCTTATATTTTCATTTATGACATTTTTCATTCACTAATACCAGGGTGAACTCACTTAAATAATACACTTTGATACACCATGAGCTTACAAATTAACAAAATAGAATATTTTTAATTGAAATAACACAAAATATTTTTAATTGAAATAATATAACACAAAACACTTTTATTTGAAATATTATTCTGTATTTGATAATTCGAATTTTAATTGAAACATTTGTATTCAAGATCCGAACCGAAATAATTTTATTTTCATTTTTTGAAATATAAAAACCGATCTGCGATTCCATTAATAAATTTAATTGAAAATCCAAATTACGACTCCCCAAATAATATTCAAAAATGCAGCTATAAGTAGCATTTTTTTAAACGAAACGAGGGAGAAAAAAGTTGATTACATAGCATCCTCTTGTTTTGAAGCCATCGATATTATTAATACAATTACATCAAAACTGGTTGGCAGATTGGTTCTTTAAAAATGCATATTGTTTCCAGCTAATTGAAAGATATAAACAAAAATAAGAGTCAAACTGTTGAAAATATCATTTGTTCCATACAACGAAATAACAAAAAAGAAGAATTGGAAATGCTCATACACATCCATAGCTTTTCCTCTCTGCTTCAAAACAATAAAATGAAAAAGAGTTCATACACTTTTAACTTTTTTGTTTCGTTTATAATATAAAACAAATAATAATAAATTATTTATGCACAAAAAAAATTAAAATGTATATAAAACATAACCGAGGGTAAGGTAAAAAGTTATTTGTACTGCATGATCATGTTAATAAAAATAAGATTGAGTAAATGTTATGCTAATGAAAAACATGCAACGTTGTTGAATCAAGGATGGAGACGGGAAACGTGTTTTGCGCCGGTGTTAGTTTTTATTGTTAGACTTAAATACAAAAATCTTATTCTTTTGCCAACACCTTTACTCAGAACTCAAATTGTTCTGTATTAGATTGTAGAATTTTCCAAACGCTACCTGTTGGACATTACTGAATTGGTGGGCATAACACAATCTTCAAGTGTAACATTACAATCGGAGAAGCTTTTTTTTCAAACACGAGTCCATCAGCAATAGCTTTACTCACCTCACCTCACCTTCAGCATCAAAAATAGCTCAACTTCTTTGCAAAACTTCTTGAATTACACACTATTGTATTGTTAGCTAAACTCCGAACTTAATACTTTCTTTAACGAGTTAAATGACACATCAGCTTCAAATGTCAACATTATGATACAAGAAAACTTCTTCAATAAATTCAATGACGGTCCGAAGTGGTGAAATGACAAAACACGGACGTTGTCAACCTCAGATTGTTTATCATTTAGGTTATCCCGCCATAACAAATTTACCAGACTCACGAATTCTTAATTACTCCATGTGTTACGTTCACTACATGAAAATTATTGTCAGTAGAGCATTGGAAACTTGTTGGCGTATTAGAGTGCAGATCACTAAATATTAACAGAGAAACGAATAGTGTGTTATTCGTACTGCTGTGACTGACAATCGTTCAACATCAATACCAACCTAATAATTTTCTCAACAAAGGTTATTTCGGTATTCTCTTTAGCTTGTCTGAGAATGCGTAGTAGAAAAATGTTAGCTTTTGGCTAACTTGTGAAACAGCTTCTGTCTTCTTACCATTGATTTCACTCGGAAAATTTTTCCGTTTTCTCCTTAACTTTAATTTAATTTGGAATTTACAAGATCGTATTTAATCGGCTTAATGTTTGTTTTTTTGCTTAGTTTATTGAGTTTGAACCTACTCGAAAAGATTCTGTACCTGGTGCACATTTCGTGCACTTTTTTATTAAGTTGAAGTTTAAAAGTATTTGAGTGCTAACTTCATAAAATTTTTTTTAATTTTACATTATTAAATCATGTAAACATGTTTACAAAATGTGCATAGAGCTTTTATTTTTTCGGTTTTCTCGCCATTTTTTAACGATACCATTTAAATGAAAAAAAATCAGAATTCAAAAAATTGAAATATTTGAAAATATTAGTTTCCACAATTTGCATAATATTAGAAAAAAAATAAATTTAATTATTAGTAAATCGAAATTGAAAAAAGAAAAACAAAAAAATATTGAATAAATATAAAAATTTGTTTGAATCACTAAGATTAATTATTCAAAGTGCCCGTTTGTTTTTGAGAATGTTTTCATTAACCTTCACCAAAAAAAATTGTTCAAATTCAAATCTTACAAACAAAATTGATTCCTTACAACATAGACGAAATTTTGCTGATCTGGCGATTTTACTTCGGTCTGAAAGGCCTAAATATTACATTCTCGAGCCAAAGGTGAAAATGTTACCCCTTTTTTAAGCATTTCTCGACGTTTTAGGACCTACTGATTGTAAAAAAGCAAAAAAAATTGTATATCTGTCTGCCGACCGTCACAACCGACAAAATCTAGGAAACAGGTTGAGGGAGTTCAAAAATTTTTGTTTCCGAAAATAGGTATACCCAATGGTAAAAGCCAAAACGACTATGTGCTCGATAACTGTACCGGAAGTTTGTCAAAAAAATCGTCAAGTATTTCAAAACAAGGAAATTTGCATATTTTTGGCTTAAAAAACGTTCATTTTAAGGAACATTGAATTTGGAGAAATCTTGATGGTCGGGATTGGTATGTGAGACCAAAAACTAGATTATTGCATTAAAAGTTTGTCAAAAAAATATTGTCAAGGGCGTCAAAAGAATGATTTTAATTTTTTTCACTAAATTTCTAAAAGTTAAATTAATTATTTGTTTGACATGAAATGTTGTCGAACATGAAATTGGACATGGAAATTTTTGATTTTGTTATAATTGTTGAAATATTTTTGGAATTTTGAAAAAAGTTTGTATTTTTGATTTGGTAAGTATTTTTGGAATATTTTTAGAGTCTTGAAAAAGTTTAAATTTTTGATTTTATTTTAATTAAGAATATTTTTGGAATTTTGAAAGAAATGTAAATTTTTGATTTTGTATGATTAATTCCTGAAATTCTAAATGAAGAGGTTTTTGAGGAGTATGCTGTGTGTATCATCTTTTCACTAAGTTACATCAATTTATTATCTGTTATAATTTTTCGGCAACGTATTATTAATATTTCGTGTTTGTTTTGTAATAAATTTGTTTTGTAATAAAAAACGGAGATAAAATAAAACTTGTACTCTAACAAAGAGTTTTCTGTTTTATGTTTAAAATACATCGATGCCCAAAACTAAAAACAATGTCCTCATAAACGTGTTTTGCCGAAAACTATATCAAAATCCTTAATCCAGACAGAAGTCTTGATATCTCAGAACTGTGAGATTTCAGGGGATCGTTCCATATATTAATATTTTCTATTATCTAAAAACCTACCCACCAACAACAACAATAACTTACGAATTAAACCAATATGTATGTACAAATCGGCTGATCAATAAAGCACACAACTAAATGTTAAACAAATATTTATTCTAAAATTGTTAACATGACCATTAAATTAATTTAATTAATTTTGATAGTTTTTATATCTCTGAATTATTAATAAGTAATCTTTTCGTGTATAAAGAAGTATACAAATTTGATTTTATCGATTATTACCGGAAACATATGTAATATTTTGGTCTGCCCGTTTATTTTTTTGTTTGACTTTTTTATGATGCTTGTGTGATAATTGATATGATTGTTATTAATATTATGTTTTATTTATATAGAAATTATATGATATATTTCACAACTGATTTGGCTAGAATATGTTAATAGTTTAAGAATGATCGTAATGTTTTGTGTTTCTTTTCGCGAAAGTTTGTTTAAGGTTATACTATAGAAGCCGACAAAAGAACATACGTAAAGAACGTATTAATCACTTTCATGCTATAAAATTATAATAGAAGCTAAATAAAATATAGTTTGATGTACGTATAGTTTTTGGAATAAAATGTTTTACGACAACTTTTAGGTACCGCTTTTCATTTGCTTAATACTAATTGCGTATATTAGCGTAAACAGTACACGGAGTAGAAATAATAAAAAAAACTTTAATTTCCGAGTTTAATCTTGCTCAACAATTTTCCAAACACAACATATAGCATAAAATGTATCACAAAACTCTATATGGAATTAAAGCTCACAACTTTGTATTTTAACTTTATTGTTCTTAAAATAAAAGAAAAAATGTCCTCCCCAATGATTTTTCCGGTTTAAAACCGAGATGATCATTTTCACAGAATTTATACATTTTGTAGAATATTTTGTTGCAATTTTAATGTTCTTAAGTCTAACAAAAAAAAAATTAAAATTGTATCTTTATAGTTTGTGGAAATAATACAAACTTAAAATTTTTTTAACACAAATTTTCTTAATGAGATTGAAAATCGTAGATTGTTGAAAACATTGGGAAATAGTGTGGTTTGACAGTAAGTTTTGTTGGGGTTATTGTTATAAATTGATTTTACTTTTTACTAGATGCTATCGCTTTTTTTAAAGCTGATTTTTATGATTTGAACTGACGATGGCCTTGATAAGATTTAAAGTGGATTGACATTTTTAGTAGCTTATCAAGGGCCTCAGATTACCCCATGATTACCGACAGATTACCTTAATGATTACCAAAACAAAATATATAGCTTCACTTAATTTGTTGTTTATGTTGTAAGGAAGAACGTAATACAGGGGTCTTTCTCCTATCGTCTTATCCTGTAACGGTCATGATCGCATCATGGAACCGTTCGTACATTTCAATCCCAATTCTACTACCTTTGAACTATCTTTCACAAATGCAGTAAACACCACTGTAAAATGGATACAAGAAGGAATTAACTGACAAATTAAACAAAAAACATAAAAACAAGAATTATTTATAAACCTAAACAACATTGAAAAATGAATAAAACACAAAAAACACAAAATACATGAGTGTAACGTACAATAAAGCAACATTCAAAATAATGCAAACATCATTCCAAAAACCATATTTTTGCAGCTGACAAAAACAACAATAACATGGAAAATTCATTTTTCAATTTCTGTATATTTTATATTGGTCAAACAGGGCGGTCTTTTACTAATAAATTTATTGAACATCCCAGCGATATAAAAAATTGATCACAAATCAAGAAACTTTAACTATGTATATTACATAAAAAGAAAAAAGGGCAACATCTGAAATGATTTTTATCCCAAACAAGGGCTGAATGAAAGTATTTTACATCAATAGACAACAATTTCGGCAAATTAAGAATATTTAGAGGAATGTTGTCGAAGATGTTCGTTTGAGGCTGCATCTGTCTAAACGGCCAGAAAGGTCTAGTTGCTTCATCAGCCATTTCAGGGATGCATGGTCAGTAATGATCGTGAATGGCTGTCCTTCGATATAGGCTCTAAATTTTTTATTCCAAGAATGACAACCAAACATACCTTCTCATCCACACTGTAGTTCCGTTGCGCGGAGTTCAACTTCTTGGACATGAAAGCTATTGGATGTTCTGCACCATCATCGTCCGTTTGTGTCAGTACACACCCTATCCCATCATTACTAGCATCACATTGCACTTGGAATGGCTTTGAAAAATCAGGGTTAGCTAGCAGGGGAGCTGTTGTTAACGCTTTCTTGATTGCCAAGAAGCCAAGAAGGCCACACCAGCTTCCTCTGCCCACTGAAATTTCCTATGTGATTTTAGAAAATCGTTGAAGGAATTGTGAGAGACGCGAAATCAGAAATGAACCGTCTGTAATATAGCCAGACATACCCAAGAATAGTCGAACCGGCGCTCTGATGTTGGAATTGGGAATCCTGCAATTTCTGTCACTCTGTTTTTATCTATTTTAATACCCTCCTGACCGATGAAGTATCCTAAGAACTTAACTTCAGGTAGAAGAAACTTATTTTTTTCAATATTTATGGTTAGATTTGCTCGCTTCAGATGCTTAGCAGCAACCTCTGCTAGTGTTTGAAGGTGCGAATCGAAAGTAGATGAAACTATAAGTAAGTCATCTAGGCAAACTAATACCTGGTTTTTAAGTTCAAGAGGTATCATATGATCCATTAACATCGTCATTATTTGAGCAGCGTTACAGAGTCCAAATGGCATACGAACAAAATGATACAGAGGACGACCTGGAACAGTAGACGCTGTTTTTTATCGAGAAAATAAATCCATGGGAGTCTGCCAGATCTTGAAGGATCAAATCGAGACTTGAGATATATTGTGATTTGGGTAATTGAATTAAAATTCCTTCTATTTGTGGCAGAGGGCTAATGGTTTGGTGACTGTAATGCCAATGGCTTGGTGACTGTATTCATTTAACGGTAGTCCAAACAAAGCCTTATCCTACCAGGTTTTCTATCGAGGACTTCAGGGCTACTTCAGGATCTTGTAGAAGTTTCTATTATCCCTAAAGACAACAAACGGTCCAACTCTTCACCCTTAACTTCTCAACAGCTGGAGACATGGGATAGATACGCTGCTTTATTGGACGCGCATCACCAGTATCGATGGTGTGTTCCAATAAATCAGTTTTTCCCAAACCCAGCTTTGAGAAGGACGGCAGGAGTTGGATGGTATCTTCCTACCTGTGTTGATCTACTGTTGTCAGACTGGATAATGAAGGTTGATTATTCCCTTTCGAATTTTATCCTCAGCGTAAGGACGCGGATCATACTTGACTGTTACTAAAGATGAAATCAATAAAATTTTCATAGACCGACGGATTTTTCTATAATTTTTTAACCAATTCAGCGAACGAGTATGACGATGACTTGTTGGAGCATGTTAGAAGGTTTCGATGCCTAAACGTTATCTTGCGGCCAGGTATTCCTGAAGGCACTGGTGTGGTAGTTTGATTAAATCAAAGTTGAATTGCTATAGGCTGCAAGACCAGATCACGGTTCATTATTTGAGTCGGTTAAATTAACTTTTCTATTGTGCGGTGGATCTGACCCGTGGAATCCGCTACTCTGCATGTGGCAACTTTGTCCATGAAGTCAGATGACAGACTTGGTGATCTTACCGAGTCACACTGGGTTGGAAATTGTTCTGGGAGCGTGAGTCTTTTTTGACCACGCATCCTTTTATGTTTAGAGCGCAATGATCACACTTAAACAGGAGGTATCGTCCTTTCCACATCCAATGCAGAAGAGACTCAAGGGTCTAGAATACTGCCAGAAACCATGACCCGACATTTTACAGTTCCAGCTGCTCACTCCTTTTGTTTCTAATTTTTGGGCTCGTTGTATTGCATGTAAATCACCTTTGGAGATGCTGAGGTGAGCTAGTGCTACTGGAAGTTCATCTTCAAATGACTCCTCTTTGTTTTCCAGCTTCAGCTTATTCGGAAATACTTGATTGCGAGAATCCCCGTGGTTGTGTTGGTATTGACGCCCACAATCTTTCATGTCATCTACATAGCTCTCGAAGGAGATCGACTGAGAGTATATGATCGTATAATATTTCCTGCCTGATTTCTATTTTGAGATTGTTGAGCAGGTTGTTCAACTAACTTTAAACAATAAGTGTGCATGTGCGACCAGATTGAGAGACAGATTGGTCAGCACTTCTATTCGGTGTGTGAGCGAAATTGCCTTCGTCTCAAATCTTTGAACCGCCTAACACCCTAAGAACGTCTCAAACTGGGCCTATTACTAAAATGAGGAGACGGCATGATTGCACTGAATTTGGGCCTGTTGGCATCCATGAAAAGGAATGCCCAAACTCCCACCCTTTAATTTTGATCCCAATTTAAACATAACTGTTGGATTCAGCGTCCTCAAGTATGTTGAAATCAATAATAATGACGATAATTTTAATACTATTCAAGACCAGAACCCCCAACCCCACCCCTTATTAAATTACCCTCAGTCCAGCCAACATTTTTACCATCACCATTGAGCTCACCATCCTCGATTATGTAAAAATCGATAATAATGACAATAATTTCGATACTTTGTATAACCGACCCCCAACCCCCAACTATTATTAGACTAGCCTGAGTCTGACCCCAATTTTTATTATGACGATAATTTCGATATTTTTATAACCGACCCCCCAACCTCCACTCCTTTTTGGACTACCCCGAGTCCGGTCCCCATTTTATCATCATCATTGAACTCAGCATCCCCGATTATATTGAAACTGACACCAAACATGACATGCAAAATAAATATTTTTTCTACGATAAGGGTGTACAAAATAGTTATGTCACCGATCAGGTGGTTATATGAGGGATTGTATTTGTTATAAAATTCTGATTACGTGACATATTTTACTCATTTAATGTTTCAACCCCACCCTCGGGGTTAGTTGGGGGTGGGGGTGCATACCAACTTTTGGACTCAAAAGTTGCGCCGGTCTGAATAAAAGATAATGGTGCCATTAAATTTTTTTTATTTCTTCCCATTTATTTTATATAAAGAGGGTGTAAAGGGGTGAGGGTGGGTCCTACCACCCCAATCTCGAAGTTTTCGGAAGACGGTCAAGCCCGACTGATTGATATCAAATTTGTAAAAAAAATTTGAAAATTTCCGCAACAGCCCGATTCTTAAAAAAAACGATAGATACGAATGGTTACTTTCAAGCTCCTCGTAATAAAAAAGTTATAAGGTCTGGTTCTCTTACTAGATGGTTGGTCGTATTTTGCTATACACCTATCCCCCGCTTTACACGGCACTCATTTAACACGTTTTCGACTTTACACGGTTTTTGAAATCAAAATTTCCCAAAAAAAAAAGTTCAAAAAAACGACAAATTTTGGTATTACATGCACTTATATCTACTTTATATTAATTAAACCTTCTGGTATACCACTTATGGTATATGTACACACAAATTACATACACACAAGTTGTAATTAAAACAAGAAGACAAGGAACTAGTAACAAAAAACGCCTTTGAGTGTTCAAAGCAAAATATTGTAAATACATGTTGATGTAAATCAGCAAAGGGATGTAAGAGATTCTCTTTGTAAATCAGTTGATTTTAAGCAATAGATCGTTATTAGCTAGATACAAAATGCGTAGGTGTATTAATATAGTCATAGTTAATTTGTAAGTAAATAATTCTATCTGTTGACATACGAGCTAACGCAAGATATTATACAACACTGGCAATAGCAGTGTGATCTTATTCTATCCTATAATGAAATATTGGGGTCTGTCATATTTGATTAAATGATTGGATTTATTGTTTAGTTATCAATTTAAAAAAATTTAAAGAACACAAACAATAAAAATTAGCGTCCATCAACATCGTTGAACGCATGTTGTTGCGGTGACCGTGATGTTAAAAGTTATAATTTGTTGTTTTGATACATATTGTAATTCCTACTACACAACACATTTTATTTAAAAAAAAATAAAAACAATGGAAAATAAATTAATGATATGGCTTGAAGATCAATATCAAAGACGTATTCCAATTGGTACCTATATCATAACTAGTAAGACTTTAAAATTTTTGGAATGTGCAACAGTTGCCATCTACTTAAATAGATCTACTCCATCTACTCAAATAAAATGCCTTTTAGGTTTTATTGCAAGTCATGGTTGGTTCGAAATATTTACACACGGGCATTTTTTGCAAATATTTAAAATTAAAAAGCGCATCTACTGATTTAGATACAGCACAACAGTATGTACCCACTAAAATTGACTGAAATTAATTCCGGTACATCTTACTGTCCTGCAGCCAAATTCTGTAACTGTGAAGCGGTGAAGCGTTAAAAATTCCATCGTTACTGTTCATTCAAAAACTTATCACTTCACCACTTCACAATTACAGAATTTGGCTGCTGATCAGGTTTTCCATACTAAAGAGTGATTAGGCTTAGGTGGCAAAGCGTACAGGTAAAAAGGAATAAACAAATGTTTCCATTTATTGGAATGCAAATACAAAAGCTTGGGCTAAAGCCACATTGTTCATTGATTTGTCTCATAACTCTTACGTACCATAAGTAAAATAGTATTTAATCAAAATAATATTTAAGGTTCTTCTTTTACTGGACAATGATCCATGTCACCCTCAAGATTTGCAGCTTACAAATGTATAAATTGTATTTCTACCCAAAATTAAAACTTCTTTATTGCACCCATTATACCAGAAGATAATAAATAATGCAACTACTATCAACAACATGATCCGAATATTGAACTAGCTCTCCGATTTCTGTGAACTGTCAACGAATTTTTAAGTCAATATGAAGATGTATGCAAGATTTAACAAAAAAGAAAGCACAATTATTAATTACAGATTTAACTTCCAAGTCGCACCGAACTGAATCAAGTTAAGTTAGGTTTAATTTAGGTCAACATGCTAGTATGTGTAAGTGCATGCATAATTACTTTTTATTTTTCTGTGAATTTCTTATTGGTTAAGTTACATGTTTCTTATTGAAAATCAATTTAACTATTATGTCGATATCTTATGTGATTAAACTGGTACTTTTATGTTTTACCGAATCTGTTTGTCGCCCAAGAAATGACCAAAAACCCACGTTTTTCGTTTAACACGGTTTTCCATACAAAATTTATATTTTCGATTAACACGTTTT